>CM060470.1:672500-712500 GCA_030544235.1 Lepturacanthus savala | reverse complement strand
AGAATAGAACCAGGAATAGAACCAGGAATAGAACCTGGAATAGAACCAGGAATAGAACCAGGAATAGAACCTGGAATAGAACCAGGAATAGAACCAGGAATAGAACCAAGAATAGAACGTAAGTTAAATTGTTAGTGAAAAGTTACAACGTGAGTTAAAACGCTGCCGTTAAACTTCAGGATCCTCAGCAAACACAAACTGATATAAACTGATATAAACTCTTCCTCTGATTATTGATTAGTAGTTATTGATTACCTTTGATCTAATGAGACGTGGTTTGTGCAGGTGTGTGTGGAGGATCAGAGGTTTGAGAGGCTGATGGAGTATTTCAAGAATGAGGACAACAACATCGACTTCATGGTAAAACACACACACACACACACACACACACACACACACACACACACACACACACACACACACTAATGAATCTAATCTAAGGGTCAATTAAATGAAGAAGGAATTATTTATTATATTTAACACCTGCAGCATTTTAGAAGAAACTTCCTGAAGTTCACTTCATGCAGTTTTCTGAATGTGTTCCTCTGTTTATAAATGTATTTCTGTGTGTTTCTATGTGTTAATTTATGTATTTCCATGTGTTTCTGTGTGTTTCTGTGTGTTTCTGTGTGTTTCTATGTTCTTCAGGTGGCCTGTATGCAGTTCATTAACATTGTGGTTCACTCAGTAGAAGACATGAACTTCAGAGTCCATCTACAATACGACTTCACCAAACTCTGCCTGGACGACTACTTAGACGTGAGTAGAGATGTGAAGCTGCTGTTAGAGTTAATGTCTGCAGTCAGAGTTAATGTCTACAGTCAGAGTGAATGTCTACAGTCAGAGTTAATGTCTGCAGTCAGAGTTAATGTCTACAGTCAGAGTGAATGTCTGCAGTCAGAGTTAATGTCTGCAGTCAGAGTTAATGTCTACAGTCAGAGTTAATGTCTACTGTTAGAGTTAATGTCTACAGTCAGAGTTAATGTCTACAGTCAGAGTTAATGTCTGCAGTCAGAGTTAATGTCTACAGTCAGAGTTAATGTCTACAGTCAGAGTTAATATCTGCAGTCAGAGTTAATGTCTACAGTCAGAGTTAATGTCTACAGTCAGAGTTAATATCTACAGTCAGAGTTAATGTCTACAGTCAGAGTTAATGTCTGCAGTCAGAGTTAATATCTACAGTCAGAGTTAATGTCTACAGTCAGAGTTAATGTCTACAGTCAGAGTTAATGTCTACAGTCAGAGTTAATGTCTACAGTCAGAGTTAATGTCTACAGTGAGAGTTAATGTCTACAGTCAGAGTTAATGTCTACAGTGAGAGTTAATGTCTACAGTTAGAGTTAATGTCTACAGTTAGAGTTAATGTCTACAGTCAGAGTTAATGTCTGCAGTCAGAGTTAATGTCTGCAGTCAGAGTTAATGTCTGCAGTCAGAGTTAATGTCTGCAGTCAGAGTTAATGTCTACAGTCAGAGTTAATGTCTGCAGTCAGAGTTAATGTCTACAGTCAGAGTTAATGTCTGCAGTCAGAGTTAATGTCTACAGTCAGAGTTAATGTCTGCAGTCAGAGTTAATGTCTACAGTCAGAGTTAATGTCTACAGTCAGAGTTAATGTCTGCAGTCAGAGTTAATGTCTACAGTCAGAGTTAATGTCTGCAGTCAGAGTTAATGTCTACAGTCAGAGTTAATGTCTGCAGTCAGAGTTAATGTCTACAGTCAGAGTTAATGTCTGCAGTCAGAGTTAATGTCTGCAGTCAGAGTGAATAGTGTTTCCTGTTTCAGAAACTGAAGCACACAGAGAGTGATAAGCTGCAGGTCCAGATCCAGGCCTACCTGGACAACGTGTTTGACGTTGGGGCGTTACTGGAGGACGCTGAGACTAAAAACGCTGCCCTGGAGCGGGTGGAGGAGCTGGAGGAGAACATGTCACACGTGAGACCTCCTGAACATCTGCTGATCTCTGACGTTAAACACGTTAAACACACGGTCCTTACAGTAAGAACATCTTCATGATCTTCACTGAGTTCCCTCCTGATGTTTGACAGATGACGGAGAAGCTGCAGGACACAGAGAACGAGGCGATGGCGAAGATCGTGGAGCTGGAGAAGCAGCTGATGCAGAGGAACAAGGACCTGGAATCAATCAGGGTCTGGACCTTCATCCTGGTTCATCAGGACCAATGTTTAACCACAGTTAAAATAAACCACACTCTATAGAGTGACCAGTTGGTCTAATCATTTTAAATCCTGACTTCTTGTGGTCTAATTATAATAAATCCTGACTTCCTGTAGTTTAATTATAATAAATCCTGACTTCCTGTGGTCCAATTATAATAAATCCTGACTTCCTGTGGTCCAATTATAATAAATCCTGACTTCCTGTGGTCTAATTATAATAAATCCTGACTTCCTGTAGTTTAATTATAATAAATCCTGACTTCCTGTAGTATAATTATAATAAATCCTGACTTCTTGTGGTCTAATTATAATAAATCCTGACTTCCTGTGGTCCAATTATAATAAATCCTGACTTCCTGTGGTCTAATTATAATAAATCCTGACTTCCTGTAGTTTAATTATAATAAATCCTGACTTCCTGTGGTCTAATTATAATAAATCCTGACTTCCTGTAGTTTAATTATAATAAATCCTGACTTCCTGTGGTCTAATTATAATAAATCCTGACTTCCTGTAGTTTAATTACAATAAATCCTGACTTCCTGTGGTCTAATTATAATAAATCCTGACTTCCTGTAGTTTAATTACAATAAATCCTGACTTCCTGTGGTCTAATTATAATAAATCCTGACTTCCTGTAGTTTAATTACAATAAATCCTGACTTCCTGTGGTCTAATTATAATAAATCCTGACTTCCTGTCTCAGGAGATCTACAAAGACACCAACTCTCAGGTCCATACGTTGCGTCAGAAGCTGAAGGAGAAGGACGAGGCGATTCAGCGCCAGTGTGACCTGGAGAAGAAGATCCACGAGCTGGAGAAGCAGGGAACCATCAAGATCCACAAGAAGGGGGACGGGGACATCTCCATCCTGGCCTCGGAGGGTCCACCAGGGTCCACGACGACAGGAAACTCCGCCTCTGTCGGTCAAAACCACGCAGGAAGTGGCGTGGCCACGCCCACTCAGCCGCCGCCGCTGGGAAACGCCTCCTGTAGGTTTCTGTTGATGTTATAAATATTCATATCAATCAGATTATTGGGTCAGTCAAACAGGGAGGTCAAACATGTGGCCCGGGGCCCAGAACCGGCCGCTAAAGGGTCCAATTAATCCAATCAGTTCCTGTTTCTAAGAGAAATGTGAGAATATTTCACAGAATCTGGAACAATAGAAGATTTTTATTGCTAAAAATACACTTTTTCTGATGTTAATGGTGTGAATGTTTCTATTTCTTTAAGTTTAATAAGTTTTTATTCATAAGTTTATTTTACTTTTTACTAGAAGCTGATTGTAGCTGAAGAATCTGTGATTTTAGGGACATTTGTTCTGTTTTCAGTAGCAAACGGACCTTCGCTGGTTGGTCCTGAAGCAGCAGCACCTCCTCCTGCTCCTGCTCCTCCTCCTCCTCCCCCTCCCCCTCCTCCCCCTCCTCCTCCTCCTCCTCCTCCTGGTCCAGGCTCAGACCGGCTGCCTCCTCCACCTCCTCCCGCCGCCCCCCCTCTGCCGGGCGGTGGGACCCCCACAGTCATCATGAACTCTGGGTTAGCAGGTAAGAACCTGGACAAGATGCTGCACTGAATCAATCAGCAGAAATGTCATTTACACTCAATATAACTTAAAAATAATTAAATTCATTTTTTATTTGGTGAACAGACAACCTTCAGAGTCAGTGATGCTCACATGTCAAATGTCCAGCAGCAATAGGGATATCCTGGTCATGTGATCTCATAAATTGTATGTCCTTCAAAATAAAAGCCCTGTAAAACTGTAAAAACATGAAGATAAAGTAATCGTTGCCATGGCAACACTATGCAATAATGGGTTAAATCATGTGACACTTCATGAATATTCTATAAAGAGTTGTCTCCTGCCCTATGATGTCATAATATGCAAATTAGATGGTAAATTTAATCCCTACATAAACTTTGGGTCATTAATATTTCTCTAATTGACAGAAAGTCTCTGTCTCTGATCACTTTGAAGTTACAGCCTTTGAAATTAAGACGTAGGAATCAAAACCTCTGGCACCTAAAGGGTTAAACTGGAACCATCAGGACCAAAACTGGTCTTACTGGGGAACCCCAAGGGTTTCCAGTCCAGGGTCCTGGGTCTTCATCTGTAAAGGAGACCAGAACCCTGAGGAGGAAACTCATTCCAGCCGTTTCCTGATCTGGTCTTTGGGTCAGGACCCAGACTCTGACCAGAGGTGAAGGTAGAAACGTAGACTGATGCTAGATCCAGATCTTCAGCTCATGCAGGGTCCACATCACTGTAGACCTGCACCTCCTGTCCATCTCCTTACATCCTATATCACCGAACTGGATCAGGACCTCATCCCAGACACTTTCTGAAGGTCTAGATGAACCAAGGACCAGATCCTGAAGAACCGAACCACAACCCCTCAATGTCCTGGATGCTCCCAGGAACTCATGTGGACCCCTTATATCTGAACATGGAGTTCATTACGGATCCAGAAGTCCAGCAACTCAGGTTCAGATCAGGGGGGACTGTTCCCTCCAATCAGGTCCCTCCAGGTCTTACTGTTAATGCCACATGAGCATTGAAGACCCCCAGGAGGACTAGGGAGTCCCCAGAAACAGGACCCTCCAGGACCCCCTCCAAGGACTCCAGAAAGGAGGGGTCCTCCGAACCATCGTTGGGTCATAGACGACAGTCAGGACCTGACCCTCCACCGAGGTCTGAGGTCTGGTCCAAACCACATCACTGATCAATCAGCTGATCACATTATTGATCACATTATTGATCACAGATAGACCAACACTGGGGGGGGGCAACTCCAGAGGTAGAGAGTCCAACCCCTCTAGAACCAGACCAGATCTAGCCGGAACCTCCGTCCCCCCAGAGAGAGAAAGTGGACTCCAACGTGGTCTCCCATCACGGTTTACCTGGTCCATCAACCAGGACTTGGTTACCATGGAGACCAGGACCAAAAAAACCCAGAAATCAACAGAATTTGATGTGAAAATGTTTGGATAAATGATCTGATCACTGATTTTAGGTCAAACTATAAACATCATGAAGCTCTGCCTCTATTAATATGTATTGATCTGTGTTTCTATAATTTGTATTAATTGATCGTATTTCTACAGATGTTGAGGTGAATGAAATCAGGATGTTGGCATTTGACCTTTGACCTTTGATCTGTATCTTTTTTTTCTTCTTCTTGATGATTTGACTCTTGTTTCTGTTTCTGCACCAGAGGGACCCATCAAACTGTCCTGTAGGTTCTGATTGTCTCTTCCTGTTTGTTCCCATCGTTACGTCTTTCCCTTGTTTTGAAAATGGTATTTTCAGATTTTCAGAAGGAAAAAAAACAAAAACGCTTCTTCAACATTAATATTTCTAACATGTTTTAACATGTGGACGATTCTCCTCACTGGTTTTATTTGACAAGGAAAATACCACGTTTCAAAACCTGCATGGATTCACCTTCACACCTGTGTGTGTGTGTGTGTGTGTGTGTGTGTGTGTGTGTGTGTGTGTGTGTGTGTGTGTGTGTGTGTTTGCATGCTCAGACTGAGTTATTCTGTTATTCTGCAGGTTTCATCTTCAGTGAATCAGTCAGATCCAAAAACATCTGGAAACATCAGCAGGAAATACGTTTTTTAATTTATTGACAAAAAAACATAGAACGTGTTTTTGACACGAAAATATTTACGATACGTTAATAAACCTGAGGAGCTGATAACAGAACCAATATAAATAGGAATTCAGTTTAAAATGAGAATAAATCTGCTGCTAAATTGTTGATTCATTAGTTGTTTTCAGGTCAGAATAAATAAACCAATGAACAGAAAGATGTTTATTCTAAAGACCAGGATGAGGTTTTCCTGTTGTTGTGGATCAGACCGTCCCCCCGTCCTCAGTCTGTCTGTCCTCTGGTGGACTCGGACGCTCCTTTAACTGGTCTCTGTCTCGTCCAGCCGTGAAGATCAAGAAACCCATCAAGACCAAGTTCAGGATGCCGGTCTTCAACTGGGTCGCCCTGAAACCGAACCAGATCAACGGGACCGTGTTCAACGAGATCGACGACGAGCGGATCCTGGAGGTAAGACACTTCCTGTCATGATGTCACTTCCTGTCATGATGTCACTTCCTGTCATGATGTCACTTCCTGTCATGACGTCGCTGACGTCTGGGGTTTAACTATAGTTTAACTGTAGTTTAACTCTGGTTTAACTTTAGTTTAACTGGTTTAACTGGAGTTTAACTAGGATTTAACTGTAGTTTAACTCTGGTTTAACTTTAGTTTAACTAGGATTTAACTGTAGTTTAACTCTGGTTTAACTCTAGATTAACTCTGGTTTACCTGGTCTCTTCAGGACCTGAACGTGGATGAGTTTGAGGAGATGTTTAAGACCAAGGCCCAGGGGGCCCCCATCGACCTGAGTGTCAGCAAACAGAAGGTCATCAGTAAAGGACCCAGCAAGGTGATGCTGCTGGAGTCCAACAGGGCCAAGAACCTGGCCATCACCCTGAGGAAGGTCGGCAAGACCCCCGAGGAGATCTGCAGGGCCATCCACACGTGAGTCCCCCTCAGACCACAAACCACAGACCAGTCCTCTCTGGTCCAGTCAGGTCCTGTTAGTCCAGGTCCTACTAGTCTAGGTCCTGCTAGTCCTCTCAGTCTCATTCGGGTCTCTTGTCCTGCAGCTTCGACCTCAGGACCCTACCGGTGGACTTCGTGGAGTGCCTGATGCGGTTCCAGCCCACCGAGGGGGAGGTGAAGGTCCTGCGTCAGTTCGAGAAGGAGAAGAAGCCTCTGGAGACCCTGACCAACGAAGACCGCTTCATGATGCAGTTCAGCAAAGTGGAGCGACTCATGCAGAAGATGACCATCATGGCCTTCATCGGCAACTTCAGCGAGAGCCTCGCCATGCTCACCCCGGTGAGGGGGACGGGTCTGGGGGGGAGGTCCGGGTCCAGGACCAGGTCTGGTGAGACCACAACAACCGATCAATCCGTTCTGTTTTAAATCTAAAATCTTGTTTTTTTCAGCAACTTCACGCCGTCATCGCAGCTTCTGTCTCAATCAAATCATCCCAGAAACTGAAGAAGATTCTAGAGGTGGGTATTGATCAGGTATTGATCTGATGTTAATCAATTAGTGATCAGCTGTGGATTGGTGAGGTATTGTTGAAATATTGAACAGCTGTGTATTGATGAGGTATTGATTAGTTATTGATCAGCTGTCTCCTCCCTACAGATCATCCTGGCTCTGGGGAACTACATGAACAGCAGTAAACGAGGAGCTGTTTACGGCTTCAAGCTGCAGAGTTTAGACCTGGTGAGTCCTGTTTATTATTATTAATATTATTATTATTAGTAGTAATAATTATTATTAATAATAATATGTGGATTATTTCCGTCTGATTCTCGTGTTTCTGTGTATCTGCAGCTGCTCGACACCAAGTCCACAGACAGGAAGTTGACGTTGTTGCACTACATCGCCAACGTGGTGAAGGAGAAGTACTCGACGGTTTCTGTCTTCTACAACGAGGTCCACTACGTGGACAAAGCTGCAGCAGGTGAGTCTCAGCCCCTTTGTGACATCGCACCTGCACCAGGTGAGCTCTAACGGGTGTCTGTGGTTTCCAGTGTCTCTGGAGAACGTCCTGCTGGACGTGAAGGAGCTGCAGCGAGGGATGGATCTGACCAGGAGAGAATACAGCATGCACGGCCACAACAACCTGCTCAAAGACTTCATCGCACACAACGATGGGAAACTCAAGAAGCTGCAGGACGACGCCAAGATCGCACAGGTGACTGTCACCTGATCAGTTAATCACCTGATGATCAGACAATCACCTGATGATCAATAACGAGGATGAGAAGCTTTTCAACCCATCAATATCTTTTTCTGTGTGATCAGGACGCCTTCGATGAGGCCGTCAAGTTCTTTGGAGAAAATTCTAAAACGACTCCACCCTCAGTGTTCTTCCCTGTGTTTGTCCGCTTTATTAAAGCTTATAGGGTAAGAACACACACACACACACACACACACACACATACAAACACACACACACACAACTCTAATAACCAATCTGTGATCATGATACTGAAATAAAATGTGTGTGTGTTTATACCTGTGTGTGTGTGTGTGTGTGTATGTGTGTGTGTGTGTGTGTGTGTGTGTGTGTGTGTGTGTGTGTGTGTGTGTGTGTGTGTAGCAAGCTGAAGAAGACAACGAGCAGAGGAAGCGTCAGGAGCAGCTGATGATGGAGAAGCTTCTGGAGCAGGAAGCCATGATGGAGGCCGACCAGAAGGTGAGTCACATGACTAAATACACACCTGGTCTGATGGACCAGGTCAATCTACCTGTCTATATATATCTACCTGTCTATATACCTACCTGTCTATATATATCTACCTGTCTATATATATCTACCTGTCTATAATACCTACCTGTCTATATATCTACCTGTCTATAATACCTACCTGTCTATAATACCTACCTGTCTATATATCTACCTGTCTATATATCTACCTGTCTATAATACCTACCTGTCTATAATATCTACCTGTCTATAATACCTACCTGTCTATAATATCTACCTGTCTATAATACCTACCTGTCTATATATCTACCTGTCTATATATCTACCTGTCTATATATCTACCTGTCTATATATATCTACCTGTCTATAATACCTACCTGTCTATATATCTACCTGTCTATATATATCTACCTGTCTATATATATCTACCTGTCTATAATACCTACCTGTCTATATATCTACCTGTCTATAATACCTACCTGTCTATAATACCTACCTGTCTATATATCTACCTGTCTATATATCTACCTGTCTATAATACCTACCTGTCTATAATATCTACCTGTCTATAATACCTACCTGTCTATAATATCTACCTGTCTATAATACCTACCTGTCTATATATCTACCTGTCTATATATCTACCTGTCTATATATCTACCTGTCTATAATACCTACCTGTCTATAATATCTACCTGTCTATAATACCTACCTGTCTATATATCTACCTGTCTATATATCTACCTGTCTATAACATCTACCTGTCTATATATCTACCTGTCTATAATATCTACCTGTCTATAATACCTACCTGTCTATATACCTACCTGTCTATAATACCTACCTGTCTATATATCTACCTGTCTCTAATACCTATGAGCAGCAGATCAGGGTGTTCCAGCTCTTTTTGTCAGTTAGTGATGTCATCAGACCACATGCAGTAGTGCAATTGGTTACCATGGTAACGCCCCAGCTACACTTCATTTCAGGCTGAAAGCTGATTGGCTCATGGTTTTTCATCAATAACTTTGGATCTAAAAGTCTCACACTCACCAAACCTTTCAGAGTGATAAAGTGTGTGTGTGTGTGTGTGTGTGTGTGTGTGTGTGTGTGTGTGTGTGTGTGTGTGTGTGTGTGTGTGTGTGTGTGTGTGTGTGTGTGTGTGTGTGTGTGTGTGTGTGTGTGTAGTCTCCATCTCAGAAGAACAAGCGGCAGCAGCAGGAGCTGATCCAGGAGCTGAGGAAGAAACAAGTGAAAGACAGTCGCCATGTTTACGAAGGAAAAGATGGAGCCATAGAGGATATTATTACAGGTACACACACACACACACACACAGGTACACACACATTACACACACATTATTACAGGTACACACACACACACACATTATTACAGGTACACACACACACACATTATTACAGGTACACACACATTATTACAGGTACACACACACACACACACAGGTACACACACATTACACACACATTATTACAGGTACACACACACACACACACACAGGTACACACACATTACACACACATTATTACAGGTACACACACACACACACACATTATTACAGGTACACACACACACACATTATTACAGGTACACACACATTATTACAGGTACACACACACACACACACACAGGTACACACACATTACACACACATTATTACAGGTACACACACACACACACAGGTACACACACATTACACACACATTATTACAGGTACACACACACACACACATTATTACAGGTACACACACACACACACATTATTACAGGTACTCACACATTATTACAGGTACTCACACATTATTACAGGTACACACACATTATTACAGGTACACACACACACACATTATTACAGGTACACACACACACACACATTATTACAGGTACACACACATTATTACAGGTACACACACATTATTACAGGTACACACACACATTATTACAGGTACATACACACACATTATTACAGGTACACACACACACACGTTATTACAGGTACACACACATTATTACAGGTACACACACACACATTATTACAGGTACACACACACACATTATTACAGGTACACAAACACGCATTGTTACAGGTACACACACACACACACACACACATTATTACAGGTACACACACACACACATTATTACAGGTACACACACATTATTACAGGTACACACACACACACACACACACACATTATTACAGGTACACACACATTATTACAGGTACACACACACACACACACACACACATTACAGGTATACACACACACACACACACACACATTATTACAGGTACACACATTATTACAGGTACACACACATTATTACAGGTACACACACACACACACACACACATTATTACAGGTACACACACATTATAACCTGTACACACACACACTCATTCTAACATGTTCTTTCTCAGCATGACGCTGCCTCTTTAAAAATCTCTAAACTAACTCGTTGCTTCGTTCAGCTTCAGACGTTCCAGATGTTTTTCTAACATCAATCGATCAGCTGATCCTCAGATGTGTGTGTGGTGATTATTGCTTATTGACTGCTCTGTCTGTGTAACATCTGTCGACAGGAGGCTGAGGAGATCCATCATTTATCAACTATTTTACTTCTTGTATTTCTGGAACTGGAATTTCCTACAAGAGACAAATAATTAATAATTAAAGTATTTTCAATTCATCTGTTCAGTTTAATGAGGTTAAATGTTGATGGCTCTATATTAATTAATATTTATTGATTAGATTCAACAGAATGGTTGGTTACCATGACAACCAGCATCAACATCTGATTGGTTATACGACGTCATTGGTTAATTAAGTTGATGATGAAATGATGCATTAATATAAACAGTTTATCAAAGACAAACGATTAATCAATTAGCCGATTAGTTTAAAACTATCACATTAATCAATAAGTATTATATTAATCTATTTATGGACTGAATGATTAATCAATTGAATCTTCAGCTTTGAAAAACTGATCAATGTTTTACACCATTTTATCAACCAAACAACTAATTGATTAATCGTCTTAATAATCAATAGGTTAATTATCAGAATAGCTTTAAACAGTTTAATTAATTAATTATTTCCACAGGCTGGATATTCATCAACTGACCCGAAAAACCAACATCAAGGGGTTCTGTGAAGTTGTGATGTCACAAATATACAGTCACTGCCCTCCCCATTCACAGCCAATCAGAGGAGAGGCTCATTAATTATTCTAATTATGTTAATATTATTCCTTATAGAGCTGAGATAAAATATGTTGATGATTTCTATTCATTTATCTTATTTGTGACATCACAACTTCACAAAAAAAACAGAAATGAACAATATTGGAGCTTAAAGTAAAGGATCAATCAGCAGATTGATCCTGTAGTGATAGATTAAATGGTTGATGATGGTGATTGGCTCGTTAACAGCTCTAATTGACCTGTGATGATGTGATTGGCTCGTTAACAGCTCTAACGATGCTCCTCTCTGTTGATTGGCTGTTTCAGTGCTGAAGACCGTCCCCTTTACGGCCAGAACAGCCAAACGCGGCTCTCGCTTCTTCTGCGAGATCAATGACGAGAACCATAACTAAAGCTATTAGTGTCTGCTCAGAGGTCAAAGGTCGCTGACTCACCTTTATCTTTACCTGCTGCTGCTGCCCCGCATGGCCCCACACTGTGTGTGTGTGTGTGTGTTTCTGTGTGTGTGTGTGTGTGTGTTTCTGTGTGTATGTTTCTGTGTGTGTGTGTGTGTGTGTATGTTTCTGTGTGTGTGTGTGTGTGTGTGTGTTTCTGTGTGTGTGTGTGTGTGTGTGTGTGTTTGTGTGTGTGTGTGTTTCTGTATGTGTGTGTGTGTGTGTTTCTGTATGTGTGTGTGTTTCTGTGTGTGTGTGTGTGTGTGTGTGTGTGTGTTTCTGTGTGTGTGTGTGTGTGTTTCCTCCTGATCACGATGTGTGTGTTTAATATTTTAAAGTTGTTATTGTTCCTGCATGAACTCCTGACTCTTCTGTTTTTTCTGTTTTTGTTTCATCATAAAGTCACAGACAGGAAGTAGCAAACAGCTGATCGCTGCTCTCTGCTGGTCAGAGACTAAAACACACAAAGTGATAATTGATCTGTGATCAGCTGCTGATTGATCCATTGATTCAGGTTTGATTAACTGAGTCTGTGACATTATGACTTTGTTTTTTTTTCTGTTTCACTCCATATGAATCAAAGTGTTTCACTGTGACATCACAACCGTGGTGCAGCTGGTAGCATGCTGGTTGCTTCTCCTCACTTTCCCATAATGCACTTCCCTCTGTGGCCCTCAGCAGGTCATGTGATGCTGTAGGTCACGTGACTCCAGGTCATGTGACCTTCTTCTCTTACTAACCTGCAGCTGCTGCTGTTTTTCTGCTGCTTCTCACTCGCTGGTTCTTTAACTTCCTGAAACTTTTATTTTGTCCTGAAACCAACTTTTATTTTGAAACCAGGAAACCAGATTTATTTTTGTTCTGCTGGTCGTCGTCTGTGAATCAGCTGGAGTTTTAGAGAGAAACATGAAAACTTCTATCACAACGCAGCACTCTACACCTTCATCACCTTCATCATCTTCATCACCTTCATCATCTTCATCACCTTCATCATCTTCATCTTCCTCTTCTCCAGATTTTCCTCCTGTTGTAACTTTATTTTTTCTTCTTTCTTCTTTATTTTCTTAATCAGACTTAAAGAAAAATAATTTATAATTTTATTAAATTTACTGATGTTTCCTCCAGAGGAAAAATACAGTTTCCTCTGCAATCACCTGTCTCACCTGTCCCTGTCTCACCTGTCCCTGTCTCACCTGTCCCCTTCATCCACTTGTCTGTCTCCACCACCTGTCTCACCTGTCTCACCTGTCCCTGTCTGACCTGTCCCTGTCTCACCTGTCTCACCTGTCTCACCTGTCTCACCTGTCTCTCTCTCTCTGATTCTTCTCATTTTTCCTCCTGATGAACATAAATCTCTCAACTTTGAAATTTAAACTTATTGAATTTTTAGCCTCTGATTGAAACTTTTAATGAATCATTTTATTGATAATTTTCACATATTCAAAACCAAAATGTGAAGTTTTAAAACTCAAATATAGTTTTAAACTCAGAAATATTCAATGTTTTTCAAGTTTGTTTCATATTTTGTGAATTTGAGAAACAAGAACTTGAAAAATAAAAGTGAAAAGTCAAACTCCTGCTGATTGACAGACACCAGCTGAGCATCACTGACTGACGGGTGATTGACAGGTGACTGACAGGTGACTGACAGGTGACTGACAGGTGACTGACAGGTGACTGACAGGTGATTGACAGGTGATTGACAGCTGTCTATCATGTCCAGATCTGAGGAACCAGCCGTACAGACGAGCCGACGCCGTGCGACGCAGCGTCAGGAGACGCTTCGACGACCAGAACCTGCGGCCGGTGAATAATGGAGAGGTGGTCATGTGATGAGGGGGCGGGGCATGTGGTTGGGGGCGGGGCAGGGAGAAGGGGGCGGGGCTTCAGATGGAGACAGAAGGTTAGACTGAAGGAGAATGGAAGACGTTGGCAGCAGAATCAGAATTTCGACTTTATTTTCCAGCAGAATCAGCAGCTTCTTCATGTTTTTTATTTTACTATGAAGGATCAGACGTGTGAAACTTTATTAAAACGTCTGAACGATTGATAAAAACCTTCAGACCAGACAAACAAGTGCCTGAATCCATCTTTAAGCAATAAAACTGGACCTTTAAAGGCTTTAATGAGGTCAGAGTTGGAGACGTTTGAGTTTATCTGTAGAATCAGGACATTCCTAAACATCCTGTCAATCATTATCACAGAAGCCTGGAGTCACAGTTTAATGCTGTTATCTACACGTCAGTGATCAATTAGTTTATTATCTCTACACCATCACTTAATATTTCTAGTCTTTCAAAATAAAAGCACTTCTGTGTTCATGGTAAATAAAATAACTTTACATTTACACTGTGAGATTCTTTAAAACAAAAACTGGGATTAAAACGTAATATTTTTTATTCTTATTGAGAAAACAAGCTAATTAATTAGTGATGTAAAGATAACAGCATTAAAATAATTACACAGCAACATCTGTTTCTATAATAATTAATCTAATTGAATAATTCTATAAAAACATGTGAAGACTTCAATTAAAAACTATTTATTGTCATTAAAATAAATGATTGATTAAATGCATTTTGTGTCTTTATTAATAAAAATATTTTGTCTTATTAGAAGCAGAAAGTGTTGAAAAAGCCACAAAAATTAAATGTTTGAAAAAACTAAATGAATGATCAGAAATATTAAATCAAACAGGTTTATAATCATTTAAAACAGATTGAGACTTTAATTAAAACACATTTTTATTGTGAGTAAAATAAATGATTGATTAAAATAAAATATTTGTCTTATTACTCAATAAAAATAAGGTTTAAATCAATAAAAAATCTAGATTTAAAAACAAATGATTTTGTTTAAACATCTTTTTTTTTTGCAAATCAATTTTATATGCAAATCTTGTTTTTGGGGGGATTTTATTGAAAGTAAAATATTTTATTGTGAATCCAAAGCTGAAAATTATTGAATCTGAAAAAAACACATAAAGTAGATTAAAGTATTTTCTACTGGACAATCTCAATGGAAGCTGATAAATAAATAAAAATAAAGATGTTCAAACTAAATATTTCGGTTTAAGATCAAAGATCATTTTTTAATTGAATAATAGAATAAATTCCAACAACAAAACCTTTCAGATTTAAATTTTAATCACTAATTTTACTTAAAATAAAACAGGTTATGATTTCAGTCTTTATTTCTTTGGTGTTAAATCTTTAGTTTTTATGAATTTATATAGAAACAGATGCAGCTTTAAATATTTACGGCTTCTGTTCTTTCTGTTAATCTCATCAGATTATATATATATACATATATACATATATATATATATATATATATATATATATATATATATATATATATATATATATATATATATATATATATAAGCGTATTAAAGCAGGAAGATAAGGAAAAGGAATAAAAAGCTTCAACAAACAAACACTGAGTTAATGTGAAACTGTAAATATCTTAAATCTCTTTCTACTGTTTAAATGTTTCTCTGCATCATTTATTTCTATTTGAATGAATCTTTATTAATCATTTAAAACAAATCGAGTCTGAAAAGACGTCAAACTGGAACAGAAACTGGAATTAAAGGTTTGGTCTGTGTAAAGATTCCTGATGATTCATTCCCCATTTTATTGTAATTTACATGTTAATAATATTTAACCACTGACGTTTTCATCTCATGTGGTTTTTACAGATCAAACCGAGGTTTTATTCTTTTTTACTTCATTCACATTTTACCAGATGGTTAATATTGTACATATTGTTTAAACAAAGTTTGCATTGCATTGTTCTATACAACTTGAATGTTATTTTAACTTATAGTTTTTATTGTATATTTAATTAAACCAAATCCAGAATCTTCATCTTCATCATCACTGAATCAGGTCAAATCAGCAGCTGTTGGTTCATTATTAATAAATTATAAATATAATTATTACATTTTTTCTCTATGACTCAGAATCTATAAAGTCGTTTTAGTTAATTAATTAGTTAATTAATTACCAAGCAGCAGCAGCAGCTTAATGAAGCCACATTTTAGAATATTCAAAGATTAGGAGGAAAATCACAGGAAAGATGTTTGGTGTCCATGAAGAGAAAGTTTGATTTGAATTAAAAACAGATGTTTACACGTTAAAAAACGTCAAACTATGAAAATATGTCATTAAAAAGACTAACATAACGTTAGCTTAGCTTAGTTAACTTAGCTTGAGTTAATTTAGCTTCACTGAACTTAAGTTCAGTGAAGTTTAGCTTTAGGTAGCGTAGCGTTAGTTAGCTTAGCTTCCGTCAGTTAGTTTAGCTTTAATTCAATTCACTTTTATTTATATAGCCTTCTATTACAACAGTTGTCTCAAAGTGCTTCACAAAACATTAGCTTTAGTTAGCGTAGCGTTAGTTATTTAGCGTTAGCGTTGGTTAGCGTTAGCTAGTGAGTTTAGCTTCAGTTAATTTAGCTTCACCCAACTTAGCTTCAGTCATCTTAGCTTTTACCTAGCGTAGCGTCATTTAGCTTAGCTTTAGTCAACTTGGCTTCAGATACGTTAGCGCTTTTTAGCTTAGCTTCATTTAACTTAGCGCTAGTTAGCTTAGCTTCAGTTACGTTAGTGCTAGTTAGCTTAGTTTCAGTTACGTTAGCGCTAGTTAGCTTAGCTTCAGTTACGTTAGCGCTAGTTAGCTTAGCTTCAGACGGTGCTGACGTGACGTACCAGGTCTCTGTTCTAGTCTTTAAATGTACAGTTTTTCAAAGTCTTAAATTTCAGTTTGTTGAATAAAGTTTTATTTTTTAACTTGCTAATGTCTGTTTTTAATTTTAATAAAACAAAGTGTGTGATTTATGTCACAAATTAAACGTTTTTCTCTCCATTGACACCACATATCATTTTCTGGATGGCTGTTTCCACGGTAACACGAAATATGACGTAAAATGTCCTAAAACCCGGTAAATGCGTCATTTCCCCCATTTTTTAAGAGTAAAGTTAATTTTACATCATAACTACAACTGAATTCCTGTCACCACAGTCTGTGACTTTAACTCGGTTGTGATTAATTATTAATTAGTGATTAATTCTTCATGAAATCGTTGATTTTCCTGCTGTTTGAGCTGGTTTCTGATCATTTTCCTGTTTTATTCATTGATTCATCTCATTTAACGTCATTTCTCTAACTGGATCATAATAAACTGGCATCATTTGTTTTAAACTGTATTTTTAGGCAGTTTGTGCTTATTGCAAATAACAAGCTTTTATAAAATTAGGAGATTTTCAATGAATATGATCAAATAAAATATTTACATTGGATATAAACGTGTTGTCAATGAGTCGTTATTTGATCATTTCTATTCATTAAAACATCTGAGATTATATATATATATATATATATATATGAGGAACTATTATATAAATTATTATATATAATATTAGAGTAGAATCACACAACAGCTGCGTTTCAGCCTCTAAAATGACCATAAAGGAAAATTAAGCTATAAAATGATATTTAATCATTATATAATATATATTTATATATTTTTTTATTAAATTTCTATCAATAAAAACTTTCTACATGTGTATAATCTGTCACTGACTTTATATTCAAGTCTTTTAATTAGATAAAGACACAATATTAAACATAACTATAATAAGTCACACATACAAGTATATATGTATAAACTACCATGTAGAACTTCCAGTCATATAAAATATATATTTTTCCTAATAATCCTATTTAATATCTTAACTTGTACCTTCTATTATACATGCATTCTGATCTTTATATATTTATATAATTCATAATAATGTAGTAATTCCATGTGTAATAATCTGCTCACCGACCTCAGACCATGTGACCTTTATAATAACACGTGTTTATAGACATTTACTTAGATTATTTATTTCCTGTTATTGTTTATTTCATTTATTTCCATATTTCTCTCGTGTGTCTATAGTTTAATATCAGTCTGTGACTGAGGAACCAACTCAAGGATCAATAAATTTAACAAAGACAGTAAATTATTTTCCAGACATCAACCAGTGAAACATTCTTTTATTACATTTACTACAGTACGTCTATTTGAACAAATTAAAATGTAGAACTGGAGATTAAAGCAGGAATATTTCCGTTATTTAGATATGATGTTAATCAAATATAAAAAAAAATGATGGAAACACAGAAAACTACAGTCGACTAAAATAAAACCTGAAGCTGAGAAACAAAAAGGACATTTAGAAACAGCTGAGAGAAAATCAGCTGCTGCTTCAGCTTCAGCAGGATTTAACCATGAAAACAGGAGGAAACGGAGGGAATGACGTGGTTTAGTTGGAGTTGGAGCATCACGGAGCATCACGGAGCATCACGGAGCATCACGGAGCATCACGGAGCATCACGGAGCATCACGGAGCATCACGGAGCATCACGGAGCATCACGGAGCATCACGGAGCATCACGGAGCATCAAGCTGCTCCAGTAAAGTTCTTCTTCTCTTCTCCAGTTCTCCTTCACTCAGTTCACTGCCCGACGTGTCCCAGCCGCCCTGAAACAGCAGGAAACAGGAAAATCACTGATTAGATGGTTTTATACAAGAAACTGGAAACATTATTATTCATCCAGGAAAAGAAATTTAAACTGGATGAAAATGGATGAGAATATAATTTATGATGAGAAAATAAAGTTAATAAAATAGTAAAATAAAGGAGTAAAGAGCATTAAACAGAGTAAATGTCAGTAAAACTAATAAATCAGGATTTTTACAGAAGAATCTTCAGGAAATGTTTTTATAGAATGAATAAATTTATTTCACTCTTTAATTTTCAGGAATTAAACATCAAATAAAAATATAATATATAATTATATATTATAAATATAATATAACACTTGATAAAAGTTTTCTAAGCCACATTAAAAAAACACTTTCAATGATTTTGTAGTTTAGTTTTATTTGATATTTTTCTGTGTTTAATAGTTTTGTTTTATTTGTAGTTTGATTAAAATGATAATTTATGATGATTAAAACACTGAATCTGTCTCATGATTAGATTAAATAATAAAATAATATAAGAATCATCAAATGAACCATTTGATTTAATAAAAAACTAAATATTTAACATATTCTTTCTTTATTTAAATCCAGGTAACTACATCTAACCTTAAATAATAATAATAATAATAAATAACTAATAACCTGATAAATGAACCCACCTCCTCTTTAGCTGCTTTTCTTTTGGGTGATTTCTGTTTAGAGTCACTGCGACTTTTTCCTCGAGTTTTGTCGTTCTCTTTGTCTTTTTCTAGATCTTTGTCTCGTTTCACGTCACGTTCACGGCCTTTTTTATCGTTGTCGGAGTCCGGAGACGCCTGAGGAGGAGGAGGAGGAGGAGGAGAGGGAGGAGGAGGAGGAGGAGAGGGAGGAGGAGGAGGAGGAAGAGGAGAAGGAGGAGGAGGAGAGGGAGAAGGAGGAGGAGGAGGAGAGGGAGGAGGAGGAGGAGGAGAGGGAGGAGGAGGAGGAGGAAGAGGAGAAGGAGGAGGAGGAGAGGGAGAAGGAGGAGGAGGAGGAGAGGGAGGAGGAGGAGAAGGAGGAGGAGAGGGAGGAGGAGGAGAGGGGGGAGGGGGAGGAGGAGGAGAGGGAGGAGGAGGAGGAGGAGCAGGAGGAGGAGGAGGAGGAGGAGGAGAGGGAGGAGGAGGAGGAGGTGGTGGTGGAGGAGAAGAGGAGGAGTAAGAGGAGGAGGAGAGGGAGGAGGAGGAGGAGCAGGAGGTGGTGGTGGAGAAGAGGAGATTCATGTTTATTCATGTCGTAACAAAAGCAAAGATTCTGCCTTCAACAGGTTTTATTTTCACAATAAAACAGGATTTTAATGGAATTAATTCATTTGTTTGCATCTGAACATTAAAATGTGACATAACTAATGATTTCAGCATTTAACCCTCTAATAAATAGTGTTTCCATGGCAACAATTCATCTTTATTTTAATAAAAAGCTGTGATATAAAATCTATGGTTTTTACAGAAAAGAGGGCTTTTATTTTGAAGGACATACAGTTTAAGAGGTCACATGACCATTTGACATGTGAGCATCACTGTCAATAACAGATGAACTTTTATTCTGAAAAACAGTTTTAGGAGTTAAGGAGTTTCCCCTGAACGCACCATGAAGTGGTGAAGTGTGACTGGTTAAAGGTTAAAGGTCAGAGACGGGTCTAATTAACTTAATTAACCCTCTTAACGAGGCTCATACTCACAGATTTGTGACGTCTCTTCTTCGCCTTCTTCTTGTGTTTCTTGGATTTCTTGTAGCTTCTCTCTGGTTCCAGGAAGTTTAATCAACATTAAACGTGTCCAGTTGATACAGAGAAACATTAGTGACATCACAACTTCACACACTGACCTGATTCTCCACTGGACGAACGTTCAGACGGAGATTTAGACTGAGAGCGTTTCTTCTTCTTATGATACTCGTCATCCTCAGAGTCGGAGCCCTGGAAACAGGAAATGAAGAGTCAAAGACAGGAAACATCTCATTCATGTGTAGTTTCTATTCATGTGTTGAACTCTGCATGTTAGTTCCTCTGCTGTAGATGTTGATTATTGATCATTGATTATTGATTGGTGAAGGTTCACTGACTGATCTGGAGCGGGAGCGTTTCCTGTGATGTTTCTTGGATTTCTTAGAGTGTTTCTTCGTCTTAGAATGATGATGCTGACACTCGTGCTGCAACAAGGAAACATGTCACATATAAATATATATTATTAATAATTATTATTATAATAATTAATTAATTAATAACAGCCAATCACCTCCAGGACGTGCATGAAGTCTTTAAATATTCGTTTTCTCTCTGACTCCAGAGTCACGTCTTCAAACGCTGATTCCTTCAAGAACCGCTCTCTGATCTACACACACACACACACACACATTACACACACACACACACACACACACACACACACACACACACACACACACACACATTATTATACACACACAGACACACACATTACACACACACACACATTATTATTATACACACACACACATTATTATTATACACACACAGACACACACACACACACACACACACATTATTATACACACACAGACACACACATTACACACACACACACATTATTATTATACACACACACATTATTATTATACACACACACATTATTATTATACACACACAGACACACACACACACACACAATCATTATATACACACACACACATTTATTATTATACACACACACACACACACACAATCATTATATACACACACACACACATTTATTATTATACACACACAGACACACACACAATCATTATATACACACACACACATTTATTATTATACACACACACACACACACAATCATTATATACACACACACACACATTTATTATTATACACACACAGACACACACACAATTATTATACACACACACACACACACATTAATACACACACATCCATTATGATCATTCTAATTACTATTGTATCCAGATGTTCAGTATAACTGATGTTGTGTTTAGATAAAATCATTAAAATAACAAGAACATTTTATATCCTGAATCTAAATAGGACCAGGACCAGGTGGTCCATGTGGTCCATGTGGTCCAGGACCAGGTGGACCATGTGGACCAGGAGGACCAGGACCAGGTGGTCCATGTGGACCAGGTCTTACCCCCTCCCAGGTGGTCTCAGGCTCCAGAGGGGGCGTGGCCTGTTTCAACATGTTTTTAAAGGCAGCTTCCTTCCTCTTCATCTTCCTCGCCTCCTCCTTCTCCCGCTCCCTCTCCCTGGCCTCCGCCTTCTCCAGCAGCTGCAACACATTCATTCATTCATTCATTAATTAACTATCTGAATATTAATTAACTTCTCCAGCAGCTGCAACACATTCATTCATTCATTCATTCATTAATTAACTATCTGAATATTAATTAACTTCTCCAGCAGCTGCAACACATTCATTCATTAATTCATTCATTCATTAACTATCTGAATATTAATTAACTTCTCCAGCAGCTGCAACACATTCATTCATTAATTAATTAACTATCTGAATATTAATTAACTTCTCCAGCAGCTGCAACACATTAATAAAAAAATTAATACAGAGCTGCAGGTTAATGAATTAACGAGCTGCAGGTTAATTAATTAAGGAGCTGCAGGTTAATTAATGATCATTAACGAGCTGCAGGTTAATTAATTAAGGAGCTGCAGGTTAATTAATGATCATTAATGAGCTGCAGGTTAATTAATGATCATTAATGAGCTGCAGGTTAATTAATTAATGAGCTGCAGGTTAATTAATTAACGAGCTGCAGGTTAATTAATTAATGAGCTGCAGGTTAATTAATTAAGGATCTGCAGGTTAATTAGCACTAGTTTCTTACGCTGTTAAAGGCCAGCTTGATGTTTCCTGCGTCCAGCGTCGTCGCTCGTTTATCGGAGCTGATCACGGATCCAAAGTCGTCGAAGCTGGTGTTGACTTCAACCAGGAAACTTTTATCCTGAAGAAGATCAATTAGTGAATTATAATTAACGTCAGTGATTAATTAACGAGGCCGTTTCCTTGATCCTATGAATGAATTTACCTTCTAATCTGTGTTAAATGCTCTAAACGTTGGTTATTGTCTCTTCTAGTTGATGAGACGTGTGATTGATAATGTGATTATTAGTTATTGATCACCTTGAGGATATCTTTGATGATCCTCTTCTCGTCATGGTAACGAGCTTTTAGATCCTCCACGTAGAACTTGAACAGGTCCAGAGGAGTGGAACCTGCAGCAGGAACAAAAACTGGTTAAAGAAAGAAGAAACGGAGTTTAAAACAGGAAAAACGGAAATATCTGAGTTCATTAGTTAATTACACTGAAATCATCACATCAACACTAATTATATACACATATATATATATATACATACATATATATACATATACACACACACACACACACACACACATTCAGCATTAATGGTTCAGACAACTGTGGCTGTGGATTCTACTGTGATCAACAGTGTTTTAATGTATATTTTACTATATTTTATTATATTTTAGTGTATATTTTATTATATATATCAGTACCTGGCTGTCCCAGCATGTTGCTGAAGCGGATGTCAGAGCTCAGTGTGGGGTACATCTCCATCCAGGCCGACATGGAGTGGAGTTGACCGTGGTCGTGCAGCTCATCCAGGAATTTCTGATAAAAATTACAAACATGTTTAGATACAGCAGAGAAGATTTAAGTCATTTTATATATATATATATATATATATTTGGTACCTGGAAGGCCTCCCTGTTCTTCCTCTGCCTGTATTTATATTATATATAGTAGTATATAGATAGAATATAAACATATAAAGTATATTTCTATATATTCATACCTGGAAGGCCTCCCTGTTCTTCCTCTGCCTCCTCCTCTCTCTCAGCAGAGTTTTCTGTTTCTCCTCCTCCTCCTCCTTCTCCAGAGCTCTGATGTGCTCCTCGAAACAGATCAGAGCGTCTTCTTTGTCCATGTCTGTTAAACCACAGGTCAGAGGTCAGGGGTCAGAGGTCAGACAGACAGCAGCAGGCTGGACAGCAGCGCGGCTACGTACTCTGCAGCTCCTCGTCCTCAGCGAAGGTGGGGTTGTCCAGCAGGTACTGCTGGGCCTCGGACCAGGTGGTTCTGTAGGTGACGTTGGCCATGTTGTCCAGGATGTTCTTCAGAGCCTCCCAGTTCCTCTTCCTCAGCTGCTTGGCTTGTTCCTGGGAGAGAGAACACACACACACACACGCGAACACACACACACACACGCGAACACACACACACACACACACACAACCACACACACACACACACAAACACACAAACACACACACACACACACACAAACACACAAACACACACACACACACACACGAACACACACACACACACGAACACACACGAACACACACACACACACGAACACACACACACACACGAACACACACACACACACGAACACACACACACACACGAACACACACACACACGAACACACACACACACGAACACACACACACACGAACACACACACACACACGAACACACACACACACACGAACACACACACACACACGAACACACACACACACACGAACACACACACACACACGAACACACACACACACGAACACACACACACACGAACACAGACACACACACAAACACACGTAATAAAACTGATGAAATACAACTACAACACACCAGGATCAGGAGGTCTCACTCTGTCCAAAAATCAACTGACCAAACACAGAATGAAGCTGTTTGATGTTGAAACATCAGCTGATTCTGATGTGAAATGACTACAACACCCATTAAAGATAATTAGGTTGAATTATCTTTGTATTAATTAACATATTACTGCAGTTACTCGTCCTCAGGAGATAAAACAGCTTCACCTTCTCCTTCTTCGCCAGGTAGAACAGGACGTCTTCATAGATCTCCAGACGATCTCTCTCTGGAACACAGCTCCACACCTCCATCTCCCCGAACATCTGCTCCGCCTTCCTGTTCATCACAACCAATCAATAATCAATAATCAATAAATACACAGCTCCACACCTCCATCTCCCCGAACATCTGCTCTGCCTTCCTGTTCATCACAACCAATCAATAATCAATACACAGCTCCACACCTCCATCTCCCCGAACATCTGCTCTGCCTTCCTGTTCATCACAACCAATCAATAATCAATACACAGCTCCACACCTCCATCTCCCCGAACATCTGCTCCGCCTTCCTGTTGATCACAACCAATCAATAATCAATACATAATCAATAAATACACAGCTCCACACCTCCATCTGCTAATAAACAATAAAACACAATAAATACACATTAAACAAATATACACATTACATAATACATATGTGTGTGTGTATATACACACACACACACACACACATGCTATACTACATCTGTCCACATGGGGGCAGCATTCCTCTTCATCTTTTCTGAGCTGAATGTTTTTCTGACTCTTTGATGTCGTCATCACAATGAAAATAAAATAATATTTATATTAAACATGTAGAAATACAGCTGATCATCATCATCATCATCATCATCATCATCATCATCATCATCATCATCATCATCTTCATCATCATTTATTTCTATTTTATTCCAGCATCAGTTAAACGTCTGTGACTCAGTTTGTTGTTGAAGCTGCAGGAAGAAGTTCCATCAATCAATTATTAATATAATATAATATAATAAAATATAATATATTAATAGCAGTATAATTACTGGTAATGATATTAATATATTAATATTAATAACAGTATAATTACTGGTAATGATATTAATATAATATAATAACAGTATAATTACTGGTAATGATATTAATATATTAATAATATATTAATAACAGTATAATTACTGGTAATGATATTAATATATTAATATTAATAACAGTATAATTACTGGTAATGATATTAATATAATATAATAACAGTATAATTACTGGTAATGATATTAATATAATATAATAACAGTATAATTACTGGTAATGATATTAATATAATATAATAACAGTATAATTACTGGTAATGATATTAATATATTAATATATTAATTACAGTATAATTACTGGTAATGATATTAATATAATATAATATCAGTATAATTACTGGTAATGATATTAATATATTAATAACAGTATAATTACTGGTAATGATAATATATTATATAATTAATATATTAATATATTAATAATATATTAATAACAGTATACTAGTTAACTGCAGTGGAGGAGGTGGTTTACATCATTCAGACATAACAGCTTAATTATAATAATTCTCATTGTTTTCAGTTGTTTTTCTATTGTTTAAAATATGAATCATTCATTTCTTCATCAAAAGAAAAGAATCGTATTTATTACAGAAATGATTTAATGAGCTGAAACTGCAGTGAAATGAACTAATGAGGTGAATGAGTGCTGCAGCCAGACGACCTTTAAATAATCAATAACCTGATCCACTGTTCACAGAACAATCAATAACACAGAGCTGTCTCTGACTGGAACCTGCTGTCACTTTATTACTGATATCTGCTGGTTATAGAGTTTATTTACTTTATTACTGATATCTGCTGGTTATAGAGTTTATTCACTTTATTACTGATATCTGCTGGTTATAGAGTTTATTTATTCACTTTATTACTGATATCTGCTGGTTATAGAGTTTATTTATTCACTTTATTACTGATATCTGCTGGTTATAGTTTATTTATTCACTTTATTACTGATATCTGCTGGTTATAGAGTTTATTTATTCACTTTATTACTGATATCTGCTGTTTTTTAGTGTTTTATAGTGTTTTATTTTATTTTTCTTACTTGTATCTGGTGTTTTTTAGTGTTTTATTTTTCTTACTTGTATCTGGTGTTTTTTAGTGTTTTATAGAGTTTATTTTAGTTTTCTTACTTGTATCTGGTGTTTTTTAGTGTTTTATAGAGTTTATTTTAGTTTTCTTACTTGTATCTGGTGGTCGACGTCATCTTCTCGTGATTCTCTAAGAATCTCTGGAAAGTTTCTTTGGATTCTTTATATTTGATTCTTGCTTCCTCCTTCTCCTCCTTCTCCGTCTGGACTTTATAGGCGTTGAACGCCTGCTTCTTCTCGCTCAGTTTGGGCAAAGCGCTGCAACGACAGGAAACACTTTGTGATGTCACAAATACCAGCCTGAAACTACACCAGAAGTCCACTTTATGACTTTAATAATAAGGAATTATCCAATAGCATAAAAAATTCAACTGTGTTCACATTCCTGTTCTGGATCATTATGTAAATGAGCGAATATTTAATTAGATGATGCCTCATTTGCATATTTAAACTGTAGACATTTAAGGAGAAAATGACCAATAAACATGAGAATCTGCTGCTTTCTATTCATTTACTTCTGTTGACCCAATAAAGAGTCCAGGACAGGTGAAGCCCCGCCCACTCTGACGAGGCCCCGCCCACTCTGGCGAGGCCCCGCCCACTCTGGCGAGGTCTGAACGTCGTACCTGTAACGAGGATCGTTGATGATCATCTTCATGGCCTGTTCCCAGGAAGAGTTGGAGGAAACACCCTGAACAACACAATCATTAATTAATTAATCAATTAACAGAATTAACTAATTAAAATCTAAACAACAGACAGAAAAAAACAGAAAAACAATAACGAGCTAATAACGAGTAATTAAATATTTCAGTAATTGAATATTTCAGTAATTGAATATTTCAGTAATTAAATATTTCAGTAATTAAATATTTCAGTAATTAAATATTTCAGTAATTAAATATTTCGGTAATTGAATATTTCATCATGTTTTTGTTTCGACTCGTTTCTGATTCACTGAAGCATCAAAACTTCTGATTCAATCAGAATCATCTGCAGAAAAACTCCTCATGAACAGGGAGTCCAGAGACCCCCACCACCTGGACCAGGTCCAGGGAGACCAGGTCCAGGGAGACCAGGTCTAGGGGGACCAGGTCCAGGGGGACCAGGTCTAGGGGGACCAGGTCTAGGGGGACCAGGTCTAGGGGGACCAGGTCCAGATCAGGCTGCTGTATAAACCTTAAATCCTCGATCAGATCTGCTGCAGCAGCGTCTCAGATTAATGAGAAACAGGATAAAACATCTAATGAAAAACATTTTCATTATTATAGATTTATTATTATATAACATAATTCATGTTTTTATTTTATATATAATATATAAATGTCCTTTAAACAAGCTGCAACTAAAGACTATTCTAATAGTTAATCTATCAAATACTGAAATGATTCAGTGAAATGGTTTGAATGTGGATCTAAAGCTGAAGATTCAACCTAAAACATCTTTTTCTGTCCAAAGATCATCAGTTTATTATTATAGAGACTAAAGAAACAGGAAATAATCAGAAATAGAAGCTGGAACCAGAGAATTTACACGTTTTCTTCCATTAACAGATTATCAGGAGTTGGTGATTAATCACTGCAGCTGTGGTGTCAGTAGCTTGATAGCAGCTGTTATCCTGTCTCCTCTCTGTGACCTCACACACACACCTGATGTCCACACACACACACACACACACACACACACACACACACCACAGTAACACACACACCACAGTAACACACACACCACAGTAACACACACACCACAGTAACACACACACCACAGTAACACACACACCACAGTAACACACACACCTTCTCCTTCAGCAGCTCTTTAAAGGCCTGCTTCGCCTCCTCCTTCGTGGTCCACTTATAGGTTTTCTTCTGGAGTTCGGGCCGTTCCTCCTTCGTTATCTCCACGCTAACGAGACAGAGGAGGTTAATTGTTGCGTCGCTGCTCTGTGATTGGCTGCGTCTGTGCGTGTGTTGTTTACCTGGCTGCGGCCTCTGAGGGGGCGGAGCTCTCTGAGGAGGCCGCAGGTGCGTCTGCAGCCTTGATGTCAGCTGTGTGCAGCAGCGTCACCTGGGACAGGTGTTCCTCTGAGGCTGCAGCTGCAGCTTCTGCCTCCATCACAGCCATCGATGCTGCAGCGTCAGACAGAGAAGCTGCAGCCGACGAGGAGCTGGGAGCCGCCTCCGCCGCCGTCCTGGTACCAACGAAGAAGAAAAACACACGAGAAACGTTGAAGACAAAGATGTAACTGAGCTGCAGCGTTAGGATGCATGTGTCTGTACAATCCTCACTGACAAATAAAGATTTTCTGTTTATGAACAAACAAAAAGGCAGAAATTAAATAAATTAAGAAGGATTCAAGGCTCATTAGAAAAACAAATTCCAAGAATAATAGAAATTTAGGATTATTAAGTATTCTAGAAAAAGAAATCAGTTTTAAGAATAAAATGTGTATTAACATGTCTCCATTTAATTAAATATCTCCTGTAATAAAATAATTAATAATTAGCTGTATTTTCCTGCTGTAGTTTATTAATATGTTTCTAACAGCTCTTACCCGTTCTCCTCTGCTTTGATCATGGCTGAAAGAGAAAAAATCAAACATCCGTCAGTGATTTCACTTCAAAGCTGCAGAGATGAATGAGCAGCGGCCGCCATGTTGATGATGTCACAACCGCACACACCACGCTGAATATTCATTCATATGATAAATCGACGACAGCAAAGTGAAAATCTCTGGGTCAAACGAGACATTTGAGGTTATGTTGATTATAAAGACTTTAAATTAAAATTAATCACATCATCTACAAACAAAGGGTTTATTTAAGACACAGATAAATATGAGATAAATAAAGATTTAGGCAGATCAGACATGTAGATTAGCATTTAAATACATTAATACCTTAAATACATTCATACCTTAAATACATTAATACCTTAAATACCATAATACCTTAAATACATTAATACCTCACATTAACGCTGCTTTAACTTAACTAACAAATACTGATTTGGTTTGTGTCCCCCTGGTGGTACGTGGAGGTACTGCAGGGGTCCATGTCCCCCTGGTGGTACGTGGAGGTACTGCAGGGGTCCATGTCCCCCTGGTGGTACGTGGAGGTACTGCAGGGGTCCATGTCCCCCTGGTGGTACGTGGAGGTACTGCAGGGGTCCATGTCCCCCTGGTGGTACGTGGAGGTACTGCAGGGGTCCATGTCCCCCTGGTGGTACGTGGTGGTACTGCAGGGGTCCATGCCCCCCTGGTGGTACGTGGTGGTACTGCAGGGGTCCATGTCCCCCTGGTGGTACGTGGTGGTACTGCAGGGGTCCATGAAGCTTTTATTTATGTTCATACACTGAATTTAATTTTATTTTCCTAAAACAACAAGTTAGTTTGACCCGTTAATCCGGCGTCTCCTAAACAGTCTGTGCTCGTTAACAACCTGCCGTTACCATGGCAACGCAAACGATGGTGATGTGGCTAAAGCTGACAATACAAGTGAAAAACTAAGAAAAAGAGGTAAAGGTAACTATTTTTTGTGAGCAAATCTTTATTTATAAAGTTATTTATTTAGTAAATAAAATGTTTATAATTAACTGTTTAATTGTAATTAATTGTTTCCTACCAGAACAGAGAACAATATACATTTATCATTTTGTATATTTGAGTTTTGACTGGTTTTATGTTTCCTGGAGGTCACTGGGTTCTGTTTGCTTTTTATATTTGTTAGTTTCACTGATCCAAGTTGTTTATCTTTAATAAATTAGATATTGATTTTACAGCTCAGCAAATATTAATTACACAAGATTAGAAAAACAAAATCCAAACTGAATTAAATTAAAGTCCAATTTCCTCAATTTGGTGAAATTGAACTAAATTCTGATTAAAAGTCAACCTTCAGACAAATGTCACACGTCCACCAGCAATAGGGATATGCTGGTCATGTGACCTCATAAACTGTATGCCCTTCAAAATAAAAGCCTCCTTTTCACACCTAACTGTAAAAACAGTGATTTTATGTCGTAGCTTTTTAGATAAATGAAGATAAAGTAATGAACGATCTGTAGTAGAGTACTAATGTCTGTGATGCTGCTTTGGGGTCTGGTCTGATCTGGGTCTGGTCCGTACCTTCCAGGTCCTCCAGCTCCTTGGGTTTGGTCCACCTGGACTCCTTGGTCTGGGAGTTGTAGTAGTACGGCTTCCCCGTGTCGGACTTGTACTCTTTCCATGGACATTTGGACAACATTTGCTGAGGAAGAACAGAAAGACGTGAGGATCCAGACCAGCAGGGACCAGGAGGATCCAGACCATCAGGGACCAGGAGGATCCAGACCAGCAGGGACCAGGAGGATCCAGACCAGCAGGGACCAGGAGGATCCTGCTGGACTGGATCAGGGACCAGGAGGATCCAGACCATCAGGGACCAGGAGGATCCTGCTGGACTGGATCAGGGACCAGGAGGACCCTGCTGGTCTGGATCTAGATCCTTGCAGTAAATAAAAACACAGGAATCAACAGGAAGCAGCTGGAAGGGACTCGAACCTCTGCAGGACTCTTGAGGTCCTCAGGTTTCTCCCAGGTGGACTGCTTGGTCTCTGTGTTGTAATAGTAGGTTTTTCCATCCAGAGATTTGTGTTCGGTCCACAGAGATTTCTGATGTGGAAACAACACGAAGCAGCTTTTAGGATTTAACATGTTATATATTTATTATACATATATATATTATATTTATTATACATATATATATTATATTTATTTCAGCCGTCGTTAACTACAGTTTATGGAAAACTGAAAAATAATCAGAGAAGCTGAAACCAGAGAATTTACACGTTCTACTGAAACATGGTTCAAATCCATTATTGAATATTTTTAATATTTATTTACTTAAATTATTTAATTTTTTTTGTTTTTTAATATCGTTAATTAATATTTTGTATTTTTTTAATTTTATTATTATTTTTAGTACAGAGTATTTTTTGTATTTTTGTTTTTTTTTTTATAATTTTTTAAATATTTTAACATCAACAACATGATGATGATGCAGAAACAACCTCAGGAAAAAAAAAAAATCTACTCATTTATTCTTTATTTAAAAAAAATCTAAAACATAAGAAAAACAGATTTGAGAAGCTGGAACCAGAGAATTTACACATTTTCTTCCATAATATTTTTTTCTTAAATCATTTTATTTTTTAAATATTTTTTTGTATTTCTAGTATTTTATTCTTATTATTTTTAGTACAGAGTATTTTATTATTTTAAGTATTTCAGTATTTATTCTAGTTGTAGTTGCTGCTTCATTTACTGAGTTACATCACGCTGTGTTTAATCACAGACTTTACAGGCTGGAAGCTTAGTGCCGTGATGAAGTCACATGACCCTGATGTTATTTATTTATTGATGGTACAAACCTTCTTGGTCTGCTCCTCCTGTGGGGATCCGTTAGTCTGCAGGAAATCACAGTTTAGACCAGAAACAACAGATAAAACATGAATAATCAGCATCAATGGTAATAATATTCCACTTACTGCTGTTCCTGGAGCAGCAGCTGTGGAGAGAAAAACATCCGTCAGACTCTTAATGAACCAGATGATGATGATGATGAAGATGATGATGATTGAGAAGTGAAGGCTCTTACCTGCAGACTCTACACCAGGCTGTTGACAAGAGGAGAGTTTTATTAGTGAATCACAACATTCTCACACGTTTGGAGAGAATAACGAGGTCAGAGTCAATCACAGGGATGAGAAACTGATGCTACTGATGATGCTAATGCTGCTGCTGCTAATGCTGCTGCTGCTAATGCTGCTGCTGCCACTGATGCTGCTGCTGCTGATGCTACTGCTGCTGATACTGATGCTGCTGCTGCTACTAATGCTGCTGCTACTGATGCTGCTGCTGCTACTAATGCTGCTGCTACTGATGCTGCTGCTGCCACTGATGCTGCTGCTACTGATGCTACTGCTGCTGATACTGCTGCTGCTGCTACTGATGCTGCTGCTGCTACTAATGCTGCTGCTACTGATGCTGCTGCTGCTACTGCTGCTGATACTGCTGCTGCTGCTGCTAATGCTGCTGCTGCTAATGCTGCTGATGCTACTGATGCTACTGCTGCTGCTGCTACTAATGCTGCTGCTGCTACTGATGCTGCTGCTACTAATGCTGCTGCTACTAATGCTGCTGCTACTAATGCTGCTGCTAATGCTGCTGCTGCTGCTGCTACTGATGCTACTGCTGCTGCTTCATTACAGCAACACTCAGGCTGATTAGACTCGTGATCTCAGACGCTCCTTGTTGTCATAATAAACATCAAATCACTGATTTACATCAACACTTAGCAGAAAAAAATGTAATTAACAGCAGCAACAGCTACAGGCTCATGACACTGAATCTGAATATTGTAGATATTATTATTATTGAAGACACCTGTTGCTACACTCTAATCAGCTAATTAACTCCATTAACACCTTTAAATGGTGAGTCTAGTTCCAGACAGGTGTCCTATAGACCACCATGGACACCTGGACCAAGGAGGACCAGACACTAAAGGTCATTGGCTGGGTTTGGTTCTACCGGCAGGATGTGGATATCCCTATTGCTGGACCCTTTAATTCCTCCCACATCTTCTCCTGTCTATTAATATCCAGCCTTTTCACCAACGACCTTATGTGCCTCGCACTTCTTGTGCCAGGTGGTGAGATGGAGGTCACAGTTACAGTCATGAGGTGGCGGTTGTGATGTCACAGTTACCGGTCCCGTTGGCTGCACGGCTGCAGCCGGCAGCCGAGGAGGCATCATCATCCCCGGCATCATGGGCGGCATCATGCCTGGCATCTGATGAAAGAACACATTAAATATTCATCATCATCTGCATAAACCTGCAGCTGGAGGTGAAGGAGACGCAGGAGGATTCAGACTGATGGAAAATACTAAATCAACGGGAAATAAACAGGAAATAAACAGGAAATAAACAGGAAATATATAGACACACACACATATGCTGTATATATGTCAGGACACATTATTTATATCCAGTATCTTCAGTGTATTATCTGAGTTGTATAATATTTATGTTTCTATTTATCCAGAAACTACATGTTTATGCTTTAGATTCTAATTCTACTGAGGTTGTATAATACGTTACTGTGATGGTGTCCTGCTAGTATTTAAATAATAAGTCATACACATACTTCTAGTGCATTACAGCTGTTTTTCTGTTTAAACAAACTAATAAATGATGTTTATTCTCCTTATTAAACAGCTGCCTGTAACTTCAGACTTTTAACGTCAGACCTTCAGCTCTTCTTAAATCCAGATCCACCTGGGGACTCACCTGTCCCATGGGCGGAGCCCCCATGGGGGGCATGATGCCTGGGGGGATGATCCCTGGGGGCATGGGGGTCATGCTGGGCGGCCGCTGGCCCATGGGCGGCATTCCGATGGGAGGGAAGTGGGGCGGGATTCCTGGAGGTCCCATCTGCAGGAACAGAGAGAGAGACATGAGGCAGGACCAGGTTCTGGTTCTGGTTCTGACAAACGGCTCTGAGACCCACTTACAAAGGGGGGGGGCATCCCTGAGGGCGGGACACCTGGGTAAGGTGGCGCCTGGCTGGGGACGCTGTTAGCCTCCGATGAAGAAGACTGATGATAAGAAACACAGCGTGGATTGATGATCAATAATCAATAAATGAAGCAGGAACTACAAGGATGATAAATACTGAGATAATCAATGAGAACCACACTGATATCAGAGATTTATACATTAATTAACAACTATCTGATAATCAATGAGTCGTTTTTAAGAAGAAAATGTCCAAAAACTCTGGTTCCAGCTTCTTAAATCTGCTTAAATTCTCATATTTTAGATTTTTTATCTCATATTTTTTTATTTATAAAACCATATAATGTGTATTATTCTAAAGCTACATTAATAACATTATTATCAATAATTAATAACTCTACAGAACATGAATAACAACTCTATGGAACATTAATAATACCTGTAACATTAATAACTCTCTGCTGATTATTGTCATTGTTTAAATAAACTAATAAATTAACATTATATTTAGTGTCTTTGTTATAGTTTATTCATTTATTTCTATAATCTGAGGATCAATAAAGTTCAGTAACATCTGTATCTGTCAATTTCACTAATAAAATCTCACGTTTTAGTCTTTGATGGATTTAAATGAGCTGCAGCATTTAGACGGATCCCTGCAGCTGAGCGCCTGATGCTAACCCGCTGCTAATGAATGACCGCGGGCTGCGTCTAAACTCTGGAGCGGAATAATATTTCATTATCTCAACAGTCCACAGCTTCAATTTAAGTAATTCACATCCCTGATATTCCACGTGACGTCACTCCACAGTTACCTGTCCCCCCCCAGCGGGATTTATTTATTATTACCGGTTCAGGTGTTCCAGGAATTAGACGGAGCAGGAGCGTGGAGCTAAGGTAGCCTGATGCTAACGCTACATGCTAACGTGCTGCTCTGAGGAAATAAACGTCCACGGAGTCACAGAGTGAGTTTAACCACGAGACACAACGTTGACGTGTGAACTACAGACGCGTCCGTCTCTGCTGCTTCTGTAAATTAACACAAAGGCGGCTTTTGACGGCTCAACTCACCATGTTGACCAGAAGGTACAAAAACCCTCCGCGACGCTGCGGCACCTCGCAAGAAGCTGCGATCCGATTGGTTCAAATCCGGCCGAGGCGGAGAGGTCATAGGTCAAGATTCTGCAGCGTCATTTTGCGTCAAGAATGCGCAATAAACTAGAAAAGAAAACAAACTCAGCCGCGTTTTTCTGTTAAATCTACAAATAAATCATTTATATATATGATTATTTTTAATTCATTTTCTTCTCCTGTTTTATTATAATTCAACAGCAAGCTGCTGATATAAATGACGTGATATAAATGACGTGTTCATGTGTTGGTTTTGATCATAATCTGTGTCATTTTAGTTCTGAAGCTTTATTTTGCAGCATAAATCAGGTGTTTTGCAGTTTGTGTGAGTGACTTGTGATAAAATATCATGATAAAACCAGTCTGGTTCTGTTAGTGTTGTTGATAAAACAAGTGTTTGTTTTATCAACAACAAACAACAACATGAAACATGTGAGATGATTAATGAGGATGTGACTGGTTTTATTGGTGGTTGGTTGTTGGTGCTGTAGTGATTGATCAGTAATATCTGACCTGATCAATACTTGCCTGCAGCGTTTTCAGCTGCTCTCAGTGACCTGTGACCTGTTCTCAACTGTCAATCGGCTTCCTGTCACCACGGCAACCATCAACAACACACGCCATGAATTCATTAATGATCACATCCACTGGTCTATTTAAAATCAGACAGAAATCAGTGAATTAAAGAGTTAAACTGTGTGTTACCTGAAACACACACACACACACACACACACACACACACACAACACACACACACACACACACACAACAGTGATAGCTGAATGTCAGTAAATGTCAGACTCTATAACTGAATCAGACTCTTTTTACTCAGGAAAATAAATCTTTAGAAAGAATTTAGTCCTGGAATGAAGTGAAAATGAAGATTATAGAAACTAGATTATAGATTATAGATTATAGATTAAGCTCCTCCTCCACCCCATCCTCCTCCTCCTCCTCCCGCCTCCACCCCTCCCACCCTCCTCCCTCCTCCTCCCCTCCTCCTCCCCCTCCTCCTCCCCCTCCACCCCTCCTCTCCTCCCCCCCTCCTCCTCCCCCTCCTCCTCCCTCCTCCCCTCCTCCCCCTCCCTCCTCCTCCCCCCCCTCCTCCTCCTCCTCCTCCCCCTCCTCCTCCTCCCCCCCTCCTCCCTCCTCCTCCCCTCCTCCTCCCCCTCCCCCCCTCCTCCTCCTCCTCCTCCCCTCCTCCTCCCCCTCCTCCTCCCCCCCTCCTCCTCCCCCTCCTCCCCCTCCTCCTCCCTCCTCCTCCTCCTCCTCCCTCCTCCCCACCTCCTCCTCCTCCTCCTCCTCCCTCCCTCCTCCTCCTCTCCCCTCCCCCCCTCCTCCTCCTCCTCTCCCCCTCCTCCTCCCCCCCTCCTCCTCCCCCTCCTCCCCCTCCTCCTCCTCCCCCCCCCTCCTCCTCCCCCTCCTCCCCCTCCTCCTCCTCCTCCCCCTCCTCCTCCTCCCCCCCCCTCCTCCTCCTCCCTCCTCCCCCTCCTCCTCCCCCTCCCCCCCTCCTCCTCCCCCTCCTCCCCCTCCTCCTCCTCCCCCCCCCTCCTCCTCCCCCTCCTCCCCCTCCTCCTCCTCCTCCCCCTCCTCCTCCTCCTCCCCCCTCCTCCCCCTCCTCCCCCTCCTCCTCCCCCTCCCCCCCTCCTCCTCCTCCTCCTCCCCCTCCTCCTCCCCCTCCTCCTCCCCCCCTCCTCCTCCCCCTCCTCCCCCTCCTCCCCCTCCTCCTCCTCCTCCTCCTCCTCCTCCCCCCTCCTCCTCCCCTCCTCCTCCTCCTCCCCCTCCTCCTCCTCCTCCCCCTCCTCCTCCCCCTCCTCCTCCCCCCCCCCTCCTCCTCCCCCTCCTCCCCCTCCTCCCCCTCCTCCTCCTCCTCCTCCTCCTCCTCCCCCTCCTCCCACCTCCTCCTCCTCCTCCTCCCCCTCCTCCTCCCCCTCCCCCCCCTCCTCCTCCTCCTCCTCCCCCTCCTCCTCCCCCCCTCCTCCTCCCCCTCCTCCCCCTCCTCCTCCTCCCCCCCCCCTCCTCCTCCCCCTCCCCCCCTCCTCCTCCTCCTCCTCCCCCTCCTCCTCCCCCTCCTCCTCCCCCCCTCCTCCTCCCCCTCCTCCCCCTCCTCCCCCTCCTCCTCCTCCTCCTCCTCTCCTCCCCCTCCTCCTCCTCCTCCTCCTCCCCCCTCCCCCTCCCCCTCCTCCTCCCCCCCTCCTCCTCCCTCCCCCTCCTCCCCCTCCTCCCCCTCCTCCTCCTGCTCCTCCTGCTGATTCTAATCAGCATCTTTTCATGTCTCAGCTCATATTTTCCAGACTCCTCGTCATCAAAACCGTTTCCTTCAGTCGTTTTACAGCAGATTCTGAGGAGAATGAAACGTTGCAGCTGTTGATGGAAGTTCAAGTTAAAATCAGAGAAAAAGATTGTAATATTCTGATTAGCAGAGGTCAAAGGTCACGGCTTGATGATGATACTTCTACTGTGTCTTTAATATTTAACTATTCATTACTTCCTGTCTTCCTGTTTATTATTTATTATTTATCTGTTTATTCATTTGATTTATTTTCTCAGTAAATTGTGATAAACTGTTCACACACGATGGAAATAAAGATTCAAATCAAATCAAATGATGATGTTTAGAAGTTGAAGTTTCACTCTGAGTTAAAGAATCTGTCGATCAGCTGCTGATCTGATGGAAGTGACTGCTGCTGGAGGCTGGAACCACACACACACCACACACACACACACACACACACACACACACACACACACACACACACACACACACACACTAATCTACCATCAGCTCTGATTACTCAGAGAATCAGTGACTGATATTTAACATCAGACAGAAACTCAGCTTTAGTTTCTGTCGATATTTATATTAATAGATCATTATATTATTATTATATTATTATTAATATTATTATTATTATTATTATAGATTGTTATATTGATGGTTATTTACTGAGTATCAATGGTTATTTATTGGGTATTGATGGTTATTTATTGGGTATTGATGGTTATTTATTGGGTATTGATGGTTATTTATTGGGTATTGATGGTTATTTATTGAGTATTGATGGTTATTTATTGGTATTGATGGTTTTTATGTTGAGTTTTAAACCTCTGGACTCAGGTGTGGATCCGGGTCCCAGAGGAGGACCAGGACCCGGGTCCTGGTCCTCCTCTGGGACTCGGATCCCCACAGGGACAGGCTGAATCAGGAGGTGATGAAGTGGAGATAAAATCTGTAAAACCTTCATGAACATCAGTTACATAAGATTCTCTGACACTCTGAAACACTCTGAACATCTGGAGACGACAGTTAGACACGAAACGAGTTCACACATCTGTCTGAAGAAAAACTAACCAATTAATTTAAAAATTAATTAAAATTAAAATTCCTGTTGGATTCATCAACATTTGGAGAAAAACTTTAATTCCTGTTGGATTCAACATCAAATACTGACAAACATTGATTTTATAGCAAAGAACTGACTTTAAAACCTTAAAACATGAGGATGAATCTGATATTTATAATTAATTATTTAATTATTTATTGGGTATTAAAGGTTATTTATTGAGTATTAATGGTTATTTATTGAGTATTAATGGTTATTTATTGAGTATTAATGGTTATTTATTGAGTATTGATGGTTATTTATTGGTTCTGATATTTAATTAACTGTTCTGATATTTATTGATCTGTTACTGGTTCTGATATTAATGATCTATGATGAATCTACAGATTTTAAACCATGTGTTAAATCCTTGCGTCCTGATATAATAATCAGTGATAACCTCTGCAGCCTGGCGGCTCATCCATCACTGACACATCAGATGTTCCAACGTCTCCTGAGGTTTATTTTCGTAATGATTCAAACTCAGAGAGCGGATTCTCTCCTCGGAGTGAAAGGTCATAGTTTTGATGTTGTGATCCATCAGTAAATAATGAGCTGGTTTCATATTCACGTTGTAACTGCAGCAGAATGAAAGAAGCACTTAGACTGTGTTCCTGTCACAATATAAATCTGATTCCATCCAACTTTAATGTCTCTGCTGCTGAAACAGCCTTTAACGTCTAGAAGTGGAGCTGCAGCCTTTCTGTTGTTGATTAAAACAGCTGGATCACACCTGTAGACAGGTGAGGCGCCACCTGCTGGCCAGGTGGAGGACGCTGCTTTAAAGGGACAGTCCATGTAGTATTGATGGTTATTTATTGTAAAAACCTGTTTAACTTAGTGACTATTTTAATATTTGAATAATTTATTCATTGCTGAAGTGATTAATTGGTTCGTTTTTTGGTTCATTAAATGGTTTAAATGTGGATCAAAAAGCTGAAGTTTCAACCTAAAATGTCTTTTTCTGTCCAAAGATCATCAGTTTATTATTATAGAGACTAAAGAAACCAGGAAATAATCAGAGAAGAGAAGCTGGAACCAGAGAATTTAGTGGTTTATCGTGTAAAGTGGAGGTTTCCTGTAATAAATCAGGAGTTCTATCAGTTTCCTGCTGGATCCTCAGTGATTGTTGGTTTTTAGATTCAACTCAAACCTTTTTTCTTTTTCTCGGATCCTCAGCTCCTTCTTATCTCAGGAACCAGTCGACTCCAGCTCTCTCAGCTGTTCCCAGTCACATCAACTGGTCTTTTTGTAGCTGTGAGCTGTCAAACCACAGCCTGACATTTAATTAACACAACATGGACCAGGTGTTTCCTCCACATCACTCAACACCTTCTATTTAAAGACACAACTCACGCTATTTAGTCTGGGAACTACAATAAACCTCT
>CM060470.1:657500-667500 GCA_030544235.1 Lepturacanthus savala | reverse complement strand
ACATATACAGTATATATATATAGAGATGATATAATATCTTCATATTTAATATTCACTGAAAACATTTTAGTTTTCTATTGTTTTTCGGTCCTGACAGTGTTAATAAATTAATTATTCATCATTAATTAATTATTCATCATTAATTAACTATTCATCATTAATTAATTATTCATCATTAATTAACTATTCATTGTTAATTAACTAAACTTCTTTAAAACCAACACTCGTGTATTTTCTTTGCTGTTTTGAGATTAAAGCAGAAATATCATCATTACAAAAGTAAACGATGAATAAATTTACATAATTAATTAGGAGGAGAAATGATTGTTAATTATATTCAACAATAAAAGCTGAGACTTGAATAATAAATCATTAGGATTCATTGTCTGGATTCTTCCATGAGTTCATTAAAAGTTAATTAAACATCATCATGTGGATCATTAACATTGAAATCAGCTTCATAACCGTTAAATATAAAGTGAAGATGGAGCTGAAACGCTGCTTTGAACCTGAAGTTCAGTGAAATGTGGCTGATGAGAAGAGACTGGAACACACACACACACACACACACACACACACACACACACACACACACACACACACACACACATTTTACAATCAGCTGCTTTTCTCACTCGTTTGCTGCAGATTATGTGAAAGTTCAGTTAATCTAAATCTAAAATGTTGAATCTAAAAAACACTAAAATAAAGTTCATTATCTGTAACATTGATGTTTTACTTTCTGTTATTAAATATATTATTATTATTATTATTATTATTATTATTTATAACCTTCATATTTTCATTTTATCCTCTTGTTGTTTTTATTAAAAGTCAGAAGTTACAGAAGTTAGAAGCTAATATCAGGTCTGAGGGGGCGGAGCCTCAGTGTGAGGGGGCGGAGCCTCCTCCTCAGTGTGAAACAGTGTTTTCAGCCTCACTAACTCTGATCCTGCAGTTTTTATCAGAGTCAGAATCATTTTTATCTGCTGTGACAGAAGCTGCTGAATCCCCAGGTTCACTCTCAGCGGTGTGTGTGTGTGTGTGTGTGTGTGTGTGTGTGTGTGTGTGTGTGTGTGTGTGTGTGTGTGTGTGTTTCTTATAGAATCCTCCTATAGAATCTTCCTACATGAAGAAACTGGAGGATGTGAAACATGAATCTTCACCATGTAACATGATAAAATAATATTGATATTATTATATTTATAATCATATTTATTCTAATTATTATTCCATGATTTAATCTGACATGAATCATCTTTATTCTTTGTTTCTGTTTTAGCTTCATTATTTGTTGCAGCTTCACTACAGAAACATATTATTATAATAGTTTAATCATTTTATATAAACTCTTCTATTTATTATAATTTTACTACATTTTGACGTCTATAAAATAATAAAATGATGAATCTGATGGTTTGTTTTATCACAGGAAGATGAACATGATATATCATTTATATTAATCTCATGAGGTTATTGATCATAAATCAAATAATATATAATCAATAGCAACTTATGGTTCACTGACACAGTAAATACAGTTTATATTTTATTCTGGACTCATCATTTATTTATTTATTTGTAGATTTCTGTGCAATGATCATTATATATATTTTATAACTATATTAATATATATAATTTCATATGTATTATATATATTTTAATTTATTTTTATTCTGTCTTTACATTACAACTCTTTATTTTATCACTATATTAATGAATTATTCCAGATTGAATTCTCTATTAGACTCCATGTTCTCTGCTGTTTATTCATCTATATATCGACTCTATTGTCTCTTTAATATAATCACACGCTGCAGGTTGATTTCTGTTATTAATCAATAAATGAAACCAATCAATCAATGAATCAGTGAGTCCATCATCAGATTGAAGCTGTTTCTATAAATATATTCCTACATATTCATCGTATTAAAGCTGCTGCTGTGGATCAGGAAGTGACACTGATGCTGTTTTACTGCAGCTGCTGAAGTTTAATCTGCTGGAAACATGTGGATCATCATGTTACTGAGATAAAGATGGAGGATTAAAACAGATCATTTACAGCTGATTCACTGATCCTCACTGATGCTGCTGCTGCTGCTGCTGCTGCTGCTGCTGCTGTTACTGCTGCTGCTACTGATGCTGTTACTGCTGCTGCTGCTGCTGCTGCTGCTGCTGCTGCTGCTACTGCTGCTGCTGCTGCTGCTGCTGCTGCTGCTGCTGTTACTGCTGCTACTGCTGCTGCTGCTGTTACTGATGCTGCTGCTGCTACTACTGATGCTGCTGCTGCTGTTACTGCTGCTGTTAAACCAGTGGACAACGTCATTTAAAACCAGAGAAAATGATGAAACTAACAACGATTCTGTTGAATAATCTATTCATTAATAAAACAATTAAACATCAGTAGTTTGGTTCATTAAATGATGTAAAACGTGGATCAAAAACATGAAGATTCAACATAAAATGTCTTTTTTTGTCCAAAGATCATCAGTTTATTATTATAGAGACTAAAGAAACAGGAAATAATCAGAGAAGAGAAGCTGGAACCAGAGAATTTAGATGTTTTCTACTTAAATAATGACTCTGATCCATTAATTGATTGGTGATTGATGTTTGAGTCGGTCACTAATTGATTAATTGACTAACGGCTGCAGCTCTGGACGTTTTTCAGAGAATAAATGAGACTCGTCTCTGTTGGATTTAAACATTTTCTGCAGCTGTTCACACTTAATGGAAGCAATCACAGCGTGTGTGTGTGTGTGTGTGTGTGTGTGTGTGTGTGTGTGTGTGTGTGTGTGACATTCTCTTGTTTCTTTGTTCTTCAGCAGCTTCATTTATCTTCTTCTCTGCTTGTTTTCCTGAGTTTATCCATCGCTGCTGATTATTACATTTTGTTGTTTTACTCTATTCATATATATAGATTCTCTCTGAGATTCATGCACAAACTGTTAAACTGATCATTTAAACCAAATATTACATCAAATATCTATCAAAACCATCTAATGAATATAGGATTATTAATAGCTAATAACCAGTAACTACAGGTTTATTAATAACTAATAACCAGTAACTACAGTTTTATTAATAACTAATAACCAGTAACTACAGGTTTATTAATAACTAATAACCAGTAACTACAGGTTTATTAATAACTAATAACCAGTAACTACAGGTTTATTAATAACTAATAACCAGTAACTACAGGTTTATTAACTACAGGATTATTCATTTGTTTATTGTGTTGATCATTCTAACACTTTAAACCTTTTTAGACAACGTAAAGTTATTTTTATGTCAGAAAAACGTTTTGACATTTAACATTTTAACCTTTGACCTTAAGAGGAAATGTTCAACTTTAACTTTTACCACAACAAAACATTAGAAATTAGACTTTTATGATCGAAAAAAAATTATAAATAAAAAAATGTTCCCTGAATGTTTGACAGCTGGAAAATAAAATATGGACCAGATGAAAATGTTGATGATTTACAGGTTAGAATAAAAACATCTGTTATTACAACAATAAACATCTGTTATTACAACAATAAACAGCTGTTATTACAACAATAAACAGCTGTTATTACAACTATAAACAGCTGTTATTACAACTATAAACAGATGTTATTACAACAATAAACAGCTGTTATTACAACAATAAACAGCTGTTATTACAACTATAAACAGCTGTTATTACAACTATAAACAGATGTTATTACAATAATAAACAGCTGTTATTACAACAATAAACAGCTGTTATTACAACTATAAACAGATGTTATTACAACAATAAACAGCTGTTATTACAACTATAAACATCTGTTATTACAACAATAAACAGCTGTTATTACAACTATAAACATCTGTTATTACAACAATAAACAGCTGTTATTACAACAATAAACAGCTGTTATTACAATTATAAACAGCTGTTATTACAACTATAAACAGATGTTATTACAATAATAAACAGCTGTTATTACAACAATAAACAGCTGCTATTACAACAATAAACAGCTGTTATTACAACTATAAACATCTGTTATTACAACAATAAACGGCTGTAATTACAACAATAAACGGCTGTTATTACAACAATAAACGGCTGTAATTACAACAATAAACAGCTGTTATTACAACAATAAACAGCTGTTATTACAACAATAAACAGCTGTTATTACAACTATAAACAGATGTTATTACAATAATAAACAGCTGTTATTACAACTATAAACAGATGTTATTACAATAATAAACAGCTGTTATTACAACAATAAACAGCTGTTATTACAACTATAAACAGCTGTTATTACAACAATAAACAGCTGTTATTACAACAATAAACAGCTGTTATTACAACAATAAACAGCTGTTATTACAATTATAAACAGCTGTTATTACAACTATAAACATCTGTTATTACAACAATAAACAGCTGTTATTACAACTATAAACATCTGTTATTACAACAATAAACGGCTGTTATTACAACAATAAACAGCTGTTATTACAATTATAAACAGCTGTTATTACAACTATAAACAGATGTTATTACAATAATAAACAGCTGTTATTACAACAATAAACAGCTGCTATTACAACAATAAACAGCTGTTATTACAACTATAAACATCTGTTATTACAACAATAAACGGCTGTAATTACAACAATAAACGGCTGTTATTACAACAATAAACAGCTGTAATTACAACAATAAACAGCTGTTATTACAACAATAAACAGCTGTTATTACAACAATAAACAGCTGTTATTACAACAATAAACAGCTGTTATTACAACTATAAACAGATGTTATTACAATAATAAACAGCTGTTATTACAACTATAAACAGATGTTATTACAATAATAAACAGCTGTTATTACAACAATAAACAGCTGTTATTACAACAATAAACAGCTGTTATTACAACAATAAACAGCTGTAATTACAACAATAAACAGCTGTTATTACAACAATAAACAGCTGTTATTACAACAATAAACAGCTGTTATTACAACAACAAACAGCTGTTATTACAACAATAAAAAAGCTGTTATTTCAACAATAAACAGCTGTTATTACAACAATAAACAGCTGTTATTACAACAATAAACAGCTGTTATTACAACAATAAAACAGCTGTTATTACAACAATAAAACAGCTGTTATTACAACTATAAACAGCTGTTATTACAACAGTAAACAGCTGTAATTATTACAACAATAAAAAAGCTGTAATTACAACAATAAACAGCTGTTATTACAACAATAAACAGCTGTTATTACAACAATAAAACAGCTGTTATTACAACTATAAACAGCTGTTATTACAACAGTAAACAGCTGTAATTATTACAACAATAAAAAAGCTGTAATTACAACAATAAACAGCTGTTATTACAACAATAAACAGCTGTTATTACAACAATAAAACAGCTGTTATTACAACTATAAACAGCTGTTATTACAACAATAAACAGCTGTTATTACAACAAAAAACAGCTGTTATTACAACAATAAACAGCTGTTATTACAAGAATAAACAGCTGTTATTACAAGAATAAACAGCTGTTATTACAACTATAAACATCTGTTATTACAACAATAAACGGCTGTAATTACAACAATAAACGGCTGTAATTACAACAATAAACAGCTGTTATTACAACAATAAACAGCTGTTATTACAACAATAAACAGCTGTTATTACAACAATAAACAGCTGTTATTACAACTATAAACAGATGTTATTACAATAATAAACAGCTGTTATTACAACTATAAACAGATGTTATTACAATAATAAACAGCTGTTATTACAACAATAAACAGCTGTTATTACAACAATAAACAGCTGTAATTACAACAATAAACAGCTGTTATTACAACAATAAACAGCTGTTATTACAACAATAAACAGCTGTTATTACAACAACAAACAGCTGTTATTACAACAATAAAACAGCTGTAATTACAACAATAAACATCTGTTATTACAACAATAAACAGCTGTTATTACAACAACAAACAGCTGTTATTACAACAATAAAAAAGCTGTTATTTCAACAATAAACAGCTGTTATTACAACAATAAACAGCTGTTATTACAACAACAAACAGCTGTTATTACAACAATAAACAGCTGTTATTACAACAATAAAACAGCTGTTATTACAACAATAAAACAGCTGTTATTACAACTATAAACAGCTGTTATTACAACAGTAAACAGCTGTAATTATTACAACAATAAAAAAGCTGTAATTACAACAATAAACAGCTGTTATTACAACAATAAACAGCTGTTATTACAACAATAAAACAGCTGTTATTACAACTATAAACAGCTGTTATTACAACAATAAACAGCTGTTATTACAACAAAAAACAGCTGTTATTACAACAATAAACAGCTGTTATTACAAGAATAAACAGCTGTTATTACAAGAATAAACAGCTGTTATTACAACTATAAACAGCTGTTATTACAACAATAAAACATCTGTAATTACAACAATAAACAGCTGTTATTACAACAATAAACAGCTGTTAGTACAACTATAAACAGCTGTTATTACAACAATAAACAGCTGTTATTACAACAATAAACAGCTGTTATTACAACTATAAACAGCTGTTATTACAACAATAAACAGCTGTTATTACAACAATAAACAGCTGTTATTACAACAACAAACAGCTGTTATTACAACTATAAACAGCTGTTATTACAACAACAAACAGCTGTTATTACAACAACAAACAGCTGTTATTACAACTATAAACAGCTGTTATTACAACAATAAAACAGCTGTTATTACAACAATAAACAGCTGTTATTACAACAATAAAACAGCTGTTATTACAACTATAAACAGCTGTTATTACAACAATAAACAGCTGTTATTACAACAATAAAACAGCTGTTATTACAACTATAAACAGCTGTTATTACAACAACAAACAGCTGTTATTACAACAACAAACAGCTGTTATTACAACAGTAAACAGCTGTAATTATTACAACAATAAAAAAGCTGTAATTACAACAATAAACAGCTGTTATTACAACAATAAACAGCTGTTATTACAACAATAAAAAAGCTGTTATTACAACTATAAACAGCTGTTATTACAACAACAAACAGCTGTTATTACAACAATAAAACAGCTGTTATTACAACAACAAACAGCTGTTATTACAACAACAAACAGCTGTTATTACAACAATAAAACATCTGTAATTACAACAATAAACAGCTGTAATTACAACAATAAACAGCTGTTATTACAACAATAAAACAGCTGTTATTACAACTATAAACAGCTGTTATTACAACAACAAACAGCTGTTATTACAACAACAAACAGCTGTTATTACAACAATAAAACATCTGTAATTACAACAATAAACAGCTGTTATTACAACAATAAAACAGCTGTTATTACAACTATAAACAGCTGTTATTACAACAACAAACAGCTGTTATTACAACAGTAAACAGCTGTAATTATTACAACAATAAAAAAGCTGTAATTACAACAATAAACAGCTGTTATTACAACAATAAACAGCTGTTATTACAACAATAAAAAAGCTGTTATTACAACTATAAACAGCTGTTATTACAACAACAAACAGCTGTTATTACAACAATAAAAAAGCTGTTATTACAACTATAAACAGCTGTTATTACAACAACAAACAGCTGTTATTACAACAATAAAACAGCTGTTATTACAACAACAAACAGCTGTTATTACAACAACAAACAGCTGTTATTACAACAATAAAACATCTGTAATTACAACAATAAACAGCTGTAATTACAACAATAAACAGCTGTTATTACAACAATAAAACAGCTGTTATTACAACTATAAACAGCTGTTATTACAACAACAAACAGCTGTTATTACAACAACAAACAGCTGTTATTACAACAATAAAACATCTGTAATTACAACAATAAACAGCTGTTATTACAACAATAAAACAGCTGTTATTACAACTATAAACAGCTGTTATTACAACAACAAACAGCTGTTATTACAACAACAAACAGCTGTTATTACAACAGTAAACAGCTGTAATTATTACAACAATAAAAAAGCTGTAATTACAACAATAAACAGCTGTTATTACAACAATAAACAGCTGTTATTACAACAATAAAAAAGCTGTTATTACAACTATAAACAGCTGTTATTACAACAACAAACAGCTGTTATTACAACAATAAAACAGCTGTTATTACAACAACAAGCAGCTGTTATTACAACAACAAACAGCTGTTATTACAACAATAAAACATCTGTAATTACAACAATAAACAGCTGTAATTACAACAATAAACAGCTGTTATTACAACTATAAAACAGCTGTTATTACAACTATAAACAGCTGTTATTACAACAATAAACAGCTGTTATTACAACAACAAACAGCTGTTATTACAACAATAAACAGCTGTTATTACAACTATAAAACAGCTGTTATTACAACTATAAACAGCTGTTATTACAACAATAAACAGCTGTTATTACAACAACTAACAGCTGTTATTACAAGAATAAACAGCTGTTATTACAAGAATAAACAGCTGTTATTACAAGAATAAACAGCTGTTATTACAAGAATAAACAGCTGTTATTACAAGAATAAACAGCTGTTATTACAACAATAAACAGCTGTTATTACAACAATAAACAGCTGTTATTACAACTATAAACAGCTGTTATTACAACAATAAAACATCTGTAATTACAACAATAAACAGCTGTTATTACAACAATAAACAGCTGTTATTACAACAATAAACAGCTGTTATTACAAGAATAAACAGCTGTTATTACAACAATAAACAGCTGTTATTACAACAATAAACAGCTGTTATTACAACAATAAAAAAGCTGTTATTACAACAATAAACAGCTGTTATTACAACAATAAACAGCTGTTATTACAACTATAAACAGCTGTTATTACAACAATAAACAGCTGTTATTACAACAATAAACAGCTGTTATTACAACAATAAACAGCTGTTATTACAACAATAAACAGCTGTTAGTACAACTATAAACAGCTGTTAGTACAACTATAAACAGCTGTTATTACAACAATAAACAGCTGTTATTACAACAATAAACAGCTGTAATTACATCAATAAACATCTGTTATTACAACAATAAACATCTGTTATTACAACAATAAACAGCTGTAATTACAACAATAAACAGCTGTTATTACAACAATAAACAGCTGTAATTACAACAATAAACAGCTGTTATTACAACAATAAACAGCTGTTATTACAACAATAAACAGCTGTTATTACAACAATAAACAGCTGTTATTACAACAATAAACAGCTGTTATTACAACAATAAACATCATCATCTCTGATCACAACATAAACTCAACGTTGCTGCAGCTCAGCTGTTTGTTGTTGTTGTTGTTGTTGTTGTTCCCTGACATTAACAACAATCAGTGAAGATGCTGCTGGATGGAAAAACAAAAAAATACAAACGACAGACGATAAACAACAGATAAACAACAATAACAAAAACATTACATCTAAATGATTCTTAACATGTTTGATATTTAAATATTCAACATATGGAATGTTTTATTTAGTATTTAGTAGTATTTTAGTTAGTATTTAGTAGTATTTTAGTTAGTATTTAGTAGTATTTTAGTTAGTATTTAGTAGTATTTTAGTTAGTATTTAGTAGTATTTTAGTTAGTATTTAGTAGTATTTTAGTTAGTATTTAGTAGTATTTTAGTTAGTATTTAGTAGTATTTTAGTTAGTATTTAGTAGTATTTTAGTTAGTATTTAGTAGAAGTTGTAGTAGTATTGTGTGACGGTGCTTTTCGAATCTTTAGAGTTGAATGAAGATTTAAATTTGATCATTAATGAAATAATAAATTAAAACATGAATGAATAAGCAGCTACCAGAATATTCAGCAGCTCTTTGTGACGTCACGTCAGATTT
>CM060470.1:630000-652500 GCA_030544235.1 Lepturacanthus savala | reverse complement strand
CTGATGGCCAGCGACCGCATCGCCCTGAACCGCAGCCTGCCGGACGTCCGGCTGGACGGGTAGGACCTGGACCTGGACCAGGACCTGGACCTGAGGTTTCAGGCCTGAAACCAGCGTGCTTCCTGTGTTTTGTTTGTTTCCAGGTGTAAATGGAAGCTGTATCCTGACGACCTTCCCAGCACCAGCATCGTTATCGTGTTCCATAACGAGGCGTGGAGCACGCTGCTGAGGACGGTCCACAGCGTCATCAACCGCTCGCCGCGCCACCTGCTGCACGAGATCATCCTGGTCGACGACTCCAGCGATCGAGGTCAAAAACACGCTAAAATACTCGCTGTCGCTGTATTAGACGTCATAGAGACTAAGCCCCGCCCCTTCTGATCAACAAATATTTACTGATCCTTTTGAATTGTGTCGTGAAACAATGATTTAAAAAATTTAATGTAAAACTAGATTTAGCTGCTCTGTGCTACGTTAGCTTCAGCTGCTCTTTGCTAATGTTAGCTTTAGCTGCTCTGTGCTAACGTTAGCTGTAGAGTCTCTGTGCTAATGTTAGCATTAGCTGCTCTGTGTTAACGTTAGCATACTTCCTAATAACGTCCTGCTGCAGACTTCCTGAAGGAGCAGCTGGAGCAGCACGCCCGGACCCTCCAGGTCCCGTTGAGGATCCTGAGGATGGAGCAGCGGTCCGGTCTGGTCCGAGCTCGGCTCAGAGGAGCCGCCGCCACCAGAGGTCAGGTCATCACCTTCCTGGACGCTCACTGTGAATGTACCATAGGATGGTTGGAGCCGCTGCTGGCCCGCATCAAAGAGGACAGGTGAGATATAAATAATATAAATAAAACATCAAAGAGGACAGGTGAGATATAATAATATAAATAAACATCAAAGAGGACAGGTGAGATATAAATAATATAAATAAAACATCAAAGAGGACAGGTGAGATATAAATAATATAAATAAACATCAAAGAGGACAGGTGAGATTAAAGGTCCATATGAAGCAAAAAGCCTCTTTGATGTTTTTATTAAAACCGTCTCTATCACATTAATAATCTCAGACCTCGTTGCTCCACGGCTCGTCTGTGCTTCCGTGACTTTGTGATGTCACTAAGTGCGTGTTGTGCTGGTCTCCAGGACGACGGTGGTCTGCCCCGTCATCGACGTCATCAGCGACGAGACGTTCGAGTTCCTGGCCGGGTCCGACATGACGTACGGGGGCTTCAACTGGAAACTCAAGTTCCGCTGGTACCCGGTCCCCCAGAGAGAGATGGACCGCCGCCAGGGGGACCGCACCCTGCCCGTCAGGTACCACCTGGACCTGGACCTGGACCTGGACCTGGTCCAGTTTCTAATGACATGACAGTAGAGAAGTTGCATAGAGAGGTTTTAGCTTTGTTTATATTTGTTGTTTGTTGTTTATTGTTGTTTATTGTTTGTGTCCAGGACTCCCACCATGGCTGGAGGATTATTCTCTATAGATAAATCCTACTTTGAAGAAATAGGAAGCTACGACCCAGGGATGAACATCTGGGGAGGAGAGAACCTGGAGATGTCCTTCAGAGTCCGTGTTTGTTTGTTTGTTTATTAATTAATTTAATTAACTTCATATAATCAGAGATATTCTCATCTACCTTTCTGCTTTTAACAGAGACTAATCCTCATCATTAAAATGCCTCGTAATGTTTTTATTAAAAACAATAATAAAACGACCTCATCATTTCATTTATTAACCAGTTACCATGGCAACGGTTTTACTGTCAAACAAATCACACCGAAAACAACTGAGAATAATCTAAAATATAATAATTAAGTTGGAGTTGATGCACGTTAATCACCCTCTGCTGACCTTTGACCCCAAATTAATCCAATTACAAGAGATTCATGGAAGAAAAACATGTTTATTAATTCCAAAGCATGTAAATAACTAGATATTTTAATTGTTCACCATAATAAAAATGAAACTACTAACCAGTTAATCAATTAAATAATCAATAGATTAATCTGCTATCACAATACTAATTAGTTACAGGTCTACTTTATATACTATATGTATATAAACGTTAGGGTTAGTATTCTGCACTCCTTCAAAATAAGAGCGTATGATGTTTCTGAGTGTATTTCAGTGTTTTCCTGTCTGAACTCTATTATTTTATTTATTTCTACAGGTGTGGCAGTGCGGCGGCTCCTTGGAGATCATCACCTGTTCCCACGTCGGCCATGTTTTCAGGAAGGCGACGCCCTACAGCTTCCCTGGAGGAACGGGACACGTCATCAACAGGAACAACAGACGTCTGGCCGAGGTCTGGATGGACGACTTCAAGGAGTTCTACTACGTCCTGTCCCCAGGTACGAATACACCTGATCTACTGTTAAACACAGGTACGAATACACCTGATCTACTGTTAAACACAGGTAAAATACACCTGATCTACTGTTAAACACAGGTAAAATACACCTGATCTACTGTTAAACACAGGTACGAATACACCTGATCTACTGTTAAACACAGGTACGAATACACCTGATCTACTGTTAAACACAGGTAAAATACACCTGATCTACTGTTAAACACAGGTACGAATACACCTGATCTACTGTTAAACACAGGTAAAATACACCTGATCTACTGTTAAACACAGGTACCAATACACCTGATCTACTGTTAAACACAGGTAAAATACACCTGATCTACTGTTAAACACAGGTACCAATACACCTGATCTACTGTTAAACACAGGTACAAATACACCTGATCTACTGTTAAACACAGGTACCAATACACCTGATCTACTGTTAAACACAGGTACCAATACACCTGATCTACTGTTAAACACAGGTACCAATACACCTGATCTACTGTTAAACACAGGTACCAATACACCTGATCTACTGTTAAACACAGGTAAAATACACCTGATCTACTGTTAAACACAGGTAAAATACACCTGATCTACTGTTAAACACAGGTACGAATACACCTGATCTACTGTTAAACACAGGTACGAATACACCTGATCTACTGTTAAACACAGGTAAAATACACCTGATCTACTGTTAAACACAGGTACGAATACACCTGATCTACTGTTAAACACAGGTAAAATACACCTGATCTACTGTTAAACACAGGTACCAATACACCTGATCTACTGTTAAACACAGGTAAAATACACCTGATCTACTGTTAAACACAGGTACCAATACACCTGATCTACTGTTAAACACAGGTACCAATACACCTGATCTACTGTTAAACACAGGTACCAATACACCTGATCTACTGTTAAACACAGGTACCAATACACCTGATCTACTGTTAAACACAGGTACCAATACACCTGATCTACTGTTAAACACAGGTACCAATACACCTGATCTACTGTTAAACACAGGTAAAATACACCTGATCTACTGTTAAACACAGGTACCAATACACCTGATCTACTGTTAAACACAGGTAAAATACACCTGATCTACTGTTAAACACAGGTAAAATACACCTGATCTACTGTTAAACACAGGTACCAATACACCTGATCTACTGTTAAACACAGGTACGAATACACCTGATCTACTGTTAAACACAGGTACGAATACACCTGATCTACTGTTAAACACAGGTAAAATACACCTGATCTACTGTTAAACACAGGTACAATACACCTGATCTACTGTTAAACACAGGTAAAATACACCTGATCTACTGTTAAACACAGGTACAATACACCTGATCTACTGTTAAACACAGGTAAAATACACCTGATCTACTGTTAAACACAGGTACAAATACACCTGATCTACTGTTAAACACAGGTAAAATACACCTGATCTACTGTTAAACACAGGTACCAATACACCTGATCTACTGTTAAACACAGGTACCAATACACCTGATCTACTGTTAAACACAGGTACCAATACACCTGATCTACTGTTAAACACAGGTAAAATACACCTGATCTACTGTTAAACACAGGTATGAATACACCTGATCTACTGTTAAACACAGGTAAAATACACCTGATCTACTGTTAAACACAGGTACCAATACACCTGATCTACTGTTAAACACAGGTACCAATACACCTGATCTACTGTTAAACACAGGTACCAATACACCTGATCTACTGTTAAACACAGGTAAAATACACCTGATCTACTGTTAAACACAGGTACCAATACACCTGATCTACTGTTAAACACAGGTACCAATACACCTGATCTACTGTTAAACACAGGTACAATACACCTGATCTACTGTTAAACACAGGTAAAATACACCTGATCTACTGTTAAACACAGGTACGAATACACCTGATCTACTGTTAAACACAGGTAAAATACACCTGATCTACTGTTAAACACAGGTACAATACACCTGATCTACTGTTAAACACAGGTAAAATACACCTGATCTACTTTTAAACACAGGTAAAATACACCTGATCTACTGTTAAACACAGGTAAAATACACCTGATCTACTGTTAAACACAGGTAAAATACACCTGATCTACTGTTAAACACAGGTAAAATACACCTGATCTACTGTTAAACACAGGTAAAATACACCTGATCTACTGTTAAACACAGGTAAAATACACCTGTTTCCTCCTCCTGTCTCCTCCTCCTGTCTCCTCCTCCTCCCTCCTCCTCCTGTCTCCTCCCTTCTCCCCCCTCCTCCTCCTCCAGGAGTCCTTCGTGTGGACTATGGGGACGTCTCCTCCAGGAGGTCCCTGCGCTCCTCCCTGAGGTGTAAACCCTTCTCCTGGTACCTGGAGAACATCTACCCCGACTCCCTGATCCCCAGGAGATACTTCTCCCTCGGTGAAGTAGGAGCTCTGATGAATCTGTGATGTCACAACTAAACAGGAACTCACGTCACTCGTTACTGAGACTGAAACATCACGTTCAAACACTATTTTACAAACCACGTTAAAACACTTCAGGGTTTCCTGAATAAAACTGGACTGAAATCCTTTTTGTTGTTTTATTTCAGATCAGGAACGTTGAGACGAACCAGTGCATCGACAACATGGGACGAAAAGAGAAGGAGAAAGTGGGTTTGTTCCCCTGCCACAGGATGGGAGGGAACCAGGTGGGTTAACAGTAACCTGCAGTTCCTACATGTTCAGAATAAATGTCTAATCTGTGGTTTCAATGGTCTTCAGGTGTTTTCCTACACGGCTGACAGACAGATCCAGACTGACGACCTGTGTCTGGACGTGTCTCACCTCCACGAACCCGTCGCCATGATCAAGTGTCACAACAAGAAGAATAATCAGCTGTTTGAGTACGACTCTGAGGTAATAGATTACTGTCCTGGTAATGGATTACTGTCCTGGTAATAGATTACAGCTCCTGTAATAGATTACAGCCTCTGGTAATAGATTACAGCCCCTGTAATAGATTACAGTCCTGGTAATGGATTACAGCCCCTGTAATAGATTACAGTAGCTGTATTAAAGTGCAGCTGCAGTTCCCTGTTCCTCCACCAGGTGTCACTGTTTCCCTGCAGATGTTCCTGCAGCAGCAGCTTTTTATTTCTTTCTCTTCATCTTCAGGATGTTTTAAAACTCTTTGAAGTTATTTTTTTTATCTTCATAAAAGTGAAGCATCAACCTGTTAATAATGTGATTATTATATCATTTATGGGATTGGATGATTCGTGTTGAGACGATCTGCTTCAGTAACGACTCAACATCTTAATGAGTTGTTCATTAATAATAATTAAGCTGCTGATGTTGGTTAAATGAGGTTCTATCAGATAAAATAATGGGGTCAATTAATCAGGCAGATAAAACATCATGATTTAACATTTGATTTGAATCTTTATTTCTAACGTGTGTGAACACAGTTTATTATAATTTACAAAGAAAATAAATAAAAATAAAGAAACAAATATATAAATAAATAAAATGGTAGAAAACAAACAAACCTCTTCAATAAATACAGCATCTATAGTATCTGTCTCCTAATTAGTAATTAAAGGAATAATAATAATAAATAAAAAAACTCAACATGTTGATGATAACTATTATTTCCTGTGATTATCAATGAAACTATAATTAAATGTTATGGAAATAAACTAAAGTAGATATTAGCACGTTAATATTAGTACATACACCTTCCTATTAATAGGATGTTAATTAATAAGGATATTAGGGTAATTATATATTAATGTATATCTCTACACAGTGAAGCTGAATATAAACGTGTTGATAGAATAATCTGAAGGTTTTCAGATGTTCCTTTGATTCTATGAGCAGTGAAGACGTTGACATCTTGAACTAAATGTGAGGTAAAACCAGGAGTAGAGCTGTGTTCAGGCAGCTTCAGGTTCTGGTCCAGGTCTCAGGGACCATAATAAGAAGCAGGTTCTATTTCTGGAGCTGAGCATCCAGGGACCAGACGTCCTGTCTCTGACATGTAGAGACGACAGCAGCCTCCAGGACGAGTCCGTCCAGCAGGGAACGAATCCACCGGGAAAGCCATTCATTACTTCCTGTTCTCCAGGTGAGTTCTGAATATGAGAAGATGAATAATTCACAAAGAGGAAGAGACAGAAAAACCTGTCAACAGACGTCAAGATGTCATCGATTCACTCTGAACCTCAATGTGTTGACCCGTTAGTCTGGATTTAGTCCAAATCCAAAGTGTTTTAATCTAGTTTTAGTAAAAAAGGCCAATGGATGGACAACAGACAGGTATTTGTACTCTTGATGCCAAATAGAAAGGTCAAAAAGGTCAGGAAAGGTCAGAAAGGTCAGTAAATGTTCATCAGCAACGTTAAAGCATCAAAGTGATTGATTCTCTGGATTTACCTCCACCACCTTCTGTCCTTTGACCCCTGCGTCGCCACAGAAACGAACCTTCCTCCACCTCCTGACCCGGTCCTGTCTGACCGTCAGCCGCCTGGAGGACGGCAGCCTGGGTCCGACCCTGGAGCCCTGCAGGGACGGTCCGGACCAGACCTGGACCCTCCACAACTACACCCACCTGGAGATGGCTAGACGCCTGTACCACGGCCGCTACCAGTACTACCTCTAAGACCAGGTACCTCTAAGACCAGGTACTACCTCTAAGACCAGGTACTACCTCTAAGACCAGGTACTACCTCTAAGACCAGGTACTACCTCTAAGACCAGGTACCTCTACCAGTACTACCTCTAAGACCAGGTACTACCTCTAAGACCAGGTACTACCTCTAAGACCAGGTACTACCTCTAAGACCAGGTACTACCTCTAAGACCAGGTACTACCTCTAAGACCAGTACTACCTCTAAGACCAGGTACTACCTCTAGGTTCCTGTGGGGTTTTATTATAAAGTATTTTTTAGTTTAGTTTTCTAAATGAACCTTAGAGATATTTTATATTGTTCTAGTTTTTAACATCTTAACATGTTTTATTGATTAGTGATCAATGACGAATAGAATCAAATCAAAAAAACCAAAAGACAATGTTTTAAAATTTCACTCAATAATGTGATTAAAACTTTTATTGTAGCTTTTAGTTCAGTAAGTTTATACAGATTTAATAAGAACTTCTGTATCGAGTCATTTTGGATTCAGCTCTAAACATAATTTGCATGATTTTATAATAAAACATGAGAACGAGTGTTTTATATTGACCGTGAGGTGTTTGTCATGAATATTGAAGGTAGTGAAGGTGCAGCTGTGCTGACCTGATGAATGAGACCTGTTTATTTTTAGTGTCTGATTGAAATGGATTCGCTTTGTTTCCAGGATCTTTGAACTGATCCTTCACTGAAGCAGCTGCTCATCTGCATTTATTTATATTTATATATATATATATATATATATATATATATATATATATATAACTACTGTTAGATATTAGACATTTATATATATATATACTGCTGTTAGATATTACATATTAGATATTATATTAGACATCATGAATCGACAGTTTTCTGTTATTTCATCCTGACAATAAACAGCTGTAGCTGTTTGAAGGAGACGTGTTTTAGGATTTAAATGCTATTATTATTCTATTATCTCTGATATCTGCTCTATATCATGTGATATAAATGAAGCAGCAGCTGCAGGTTAAACATCTTTTAATGAATAAAATCCTCTGTTTGTTCTTTTCTTTATTTTTCAGCAGGTGTGTGAGGTCGTTCACCACCTGCTCTATTTATCCTGTTTGAACAAATAGACCGTGTGTGTGTGTGTGTGCGTGCGTGCGTGCGTGCGTGTGTGTGTGTGTGTGTGTGTGTGTGTGTGTGTGTGTGGTACAAAAGGAGAAGGTCTATACCAGCCTGTGTTATAATGTGTCCTGAAGTTTTTACTGTAATAATCTGTCACACAGAGACAGTGTTAATCTGAATGTCAGACTCTATAACTGAATCAGACTCTTTCTACTCTTCATATATATTAGTACCAGTTTGTCCATTCATTGATTGATTGATTGATTGATTGATTGTGTTCCTGTGTCTCCAGCCTCACCCTGTTCCATGTCTCCAACGTGTGGACTGAGGACGATCAGATGGTTCCTTCACTCAGACTCTCCCTCCGCCCCGCCCACAGCATGACCCCCAGCCTCTGGCCCCGCCCACAGCATGACCCCCAGCCTCTGGCCCCGCCCACAGCATGACCCCCAGCCTCTGGCTCCGCCCACAGCACGACCCCCAGCCTCTGGCTCCGCCCACAACATGCCATTCAGCCTCTGGCTCCGCCCACAACATGACCCCCTGCCTCTGGCCCCGCCCACAACATAATCCTCAGCCTCTGGCCCCGCCCACAACATAATCCTCAGCCTCTGGCCCCGCCCACAACATGATCCTCAGCCTCTGGCTCCGCCCACAACATGACACTGTTGTTGTTGTTGCGTTTGGAGCATCAGCCTCCAGCAGGACTGATGTAATGAAATAATAATCTGATAAAATAATAATCTGATAAAATAATCTGCTCTAATCTTCTTGTGAATCCTCCTCGTTTCCTTCAGATCCAGAAACGTGAATTAAACATGAATTAAACGTGAATTAAACATGAATCGATGCGATTTAAAGATCTCGTCACTTCCTGCCGTTTATTTCAGGTCGGATCAATAATCTCAGCAGTTTCACATCCTGAGTCCTGCTGGGTCTGTTCTCTCTTCTGATTGGCTGATTTTAACCCGGGGGGGGGGCTGTATAGTTGTGACATCACAACTGATGTCTGATCATTTCTCTGTAGATTGACAGATTTAAACATGGGACTAGTATTTATAGAAGTCTGAGCCTCTGATCATCAACATATCAGACATTTGAAATTATCACTTTAATTTGAATTCTGATGTTTTTTATGTTTTTTATTCCAGATATAAAAAAGTCATTAAAATCTTTATCAGACTTTATCCAGTATCTGAGTTAAAGTTAAAGTGAACAGACTCATGTTTATGTCTTCATGTTGTTGTTGTTGTTTATTTTTGTTGGACACAGAAACTAAATATTAATAATACTAAATATATAAAGATGCTGTAAAACTTTAAAAAATCTGCAGAGAAACGTCAGATCAGGAAAAAAGATTTAGAGAAAAACTCAGTGATATTAAAGCTGCTGAATACACACACACACACTATATAACACACACACACACACTATGTAACACACACACACACTATGTAACACACACACACTAACACATACACACACACACACACACACTATATAACACACACACACACTATATAACACACACACACACACTTGTTTTCCTCATGTTAAAGTGCATGTTGTTATAACAGGATGTAACATTGATGTTTTTTATTTTTCTAGAAAAAATAAAATGAAATCTTGAACCATTAATTTAAACCCGACTTATTCCTGTTAACGTCTTAACGAGACGTTACTAAGGTAACGAGTCTTTCGTCTTAACGAGGAGACGTTACTAGGGTAACGAGTCTTTCATCCTAACAAGGACACGTTACTAAGGTAACGAGTCTTTCTTCTTAACGAGGAGACGTTACTAAGGTAACGAGTCTTTCATCCTAACAAGGACACGTTACTAAGGTAACAAGTCTTTCATCCTAACAAGGACACGTTACTAAGGTAACGAGTCTTTCATCTTAACGAGGAGACGTTACTAAGGTAACGAGTCTTTCATCTTAACGAGGAGACGTTACTAGGATAACAAGTCTTTCATCCTAACAAGGAGACGTTACTAAGGTAACGAGTCTTTCATCTTAACGAGGAGACGTTACTAAGGTAACGAGTCTTTCATCTTAACGAGGAGACGTTACTAAGGTAACGAGACATTGGTCTTAACGAGGAGACGTTACTAAGGTAACGAGACATTGGTCTTAACGAGGAGACGTTACTAAGGTAACGAGACATTGGTCTTAACGAGGAGACGTTACTGAGGTAACAAGTCTTTTGTCTTAACGAGGAGACGTTACTAAGGTAACGAGACATTGGTCTTAACGAGGAGACGTTACTGAGGTAACGAGTCTTTCATCCTAACGAGGAGACGTTACTAAGGTAATGAGTCTTTCATCCTAACGAGGACACGTTACTAAGGTAACAAGTCTTTCATCCTAACGAGGAGACGTTACTAAGGTAACGAGTCTTCCATCCTAACGAGGACACGTTCCTGTGACTCCAGCTTTTGTTCGGACCTGACAGGTGATTTCTTCCTGAATTGAACAGAACAGCAGCTGAAGGTCGACTCAGCAGCAGATTCTTCTGGTTATGACTCAATGAGTCAGAAGCTGCTGCTTTGATTTCATGTTCAGAGAAACGTGCTTTTATTCTGGAGTCACACTGAACTGGACTAGAACAGAGGCTCACTGTTCACACCTGCCTGAAACTGGACCAGGCTGATCCATTCACACACAAACATGATGTTACCGAGGTAACGAGGAGAAGTTACTGAGTCAACAAGAGTTAACGAGATGTTACTGAGTTAACGGGACGTTACCGAGGTAACGAGACGTTACCAAGTTAACGAGATGTTACTGAGTTAACGAGACGTTACCGAGGTAACGAGATGTTACTGAGTTAATGATTTGTCTGCTATAGTTGTGATATGGAGAAACTGAACCTGAAAATACACAAATGACCCCGGATGAACATCTAAGTGTGTGTGTGCGCGCGTGTGTGTGTGTGTGTGTGTGTCCTCTTTTAAAACCTCTGAGTTCATCACAGCTCTTGTAAACCTGGTCCTGGTTCTGGTCCTGGTGACCCGGGTCTGTGAGGACCAGATAGAGGCCCCCATCAGTCCATTAAGGCTGAGTGGTCCTAATGGAACCTTATCTGCTGTCACAGGGGGACACCAACAGGATCCAGACCCGTCGCCATGGAGACGACTCGCTGCTCCACTATATAAGGAGAAGGTAAAAGGTCGTTAAAAACCAGCAGAGACCAGATTAGATTGTGGTTCACATCCTGTTAATCACTGACTAATTCAAGTTATATTAATGATATTACTTAAGTTAATGTTACATTAATGATATAGTAAAGTTATATTAATGCTATATTCAAATGAAGTTAAAGTATATTAATGATATTATTTAAGTTTAATAATCAGTGAAACTGATAAAACTGGTTCTGAAGTAGATTAATTTGATTTGATTCACCTTCACATTAATTTAAGTTATATAAATTATTTATATAATTTATATAAGTATTTTGACACTTATTTAAGAATCATAGAGGGGGCGTGGCTTGTAACTAATGAGGGGGCGTGGCCTGTAACTAATGAGAGGGGCGTGGCCTGTAACTAATCAGGGAGGGCGTGGCTTACACAGTTCCTCTAAATTTCATGTTTTAACATCTGTTTTTTGTTTTTCTCATGTTTTATTTGTAGTTTCTTTCTCTTTTCCTGTCAACTCTTTAATTTCCTTCAGGATTAATGAAGTGAATCTGATCTGATTTAATCTGATCTGATTTAATCTGATGTGATTTAATCTGATCTGATTTAATCTGATCTGATTTAATCTGATCTGATTTAATCTACTTGGTGGTTTCATGGCACCTCAACTTTTATTTTACTTTAACTTCTATATAAAGACACATTAGTTTTTTACTAATAATTTCATATATATATATATATATATATATATATATATATATATATATATAAAACTTTAAATTTAAATGGAGTCATGTGACCTGCTCATCTCTACTCATGTTTATTATTGACTCTTTATACAAACTATGCAGGAACTTTATCATTTTAGGTCTAATGAGGCACAAAGTTTAAACCTTTGTTCAATATGTGTGTGTGTGTGTGTGTGTGTGTGTGTGTGTGTGTGTGTGTGTGTGTGTGTGTGTTTAATTGTTTTAATTGTTGAGGGAACCTGAAAGCGCCTCCACTGAAATGAAAAAAGAATCTTTAATTAGCTGTGGTTGGAGGCCAGAATCTCAGCGGGGGTTTCACACACACACACACACACACACACACACACACACACACACACACACACACACACACACACACACACACACACACTCTAATATACAGACCTGTCTGGAATGTGCAGCCTGGGGATTCAGCCGTGACATTTCTGATGTATTCCTTCAATCTCTTGAGTAATTTTTATTGATTCCAGGAGGAAGTGCCTCTAACGAGCTTCTCCTCCGTGATAATCTCCGTTTAGAGATGAAAAGTGGTGATTAGGGGGCGGAGCCTGCTGCTTTCAGCTCTAATTGGGTAGTAATCAATCATCAATCTCCAGGAGCTCCTGTTCTCAGCTATTTTTGACCTCAACTAATCAGGTTTTTCAGGCTGAGGAAAAAACCAGAGACAAACTGAAGCGGAACGAGGTTTTATTAGTTTTATTTGTGGTGTAAACGGCAGCGTTTAGTGTGATGTGTGATGTGTGTGATAGGAGGTTTTATCCTGTTGGTACATTCTGCTGCTGATCCCAACCACAGGCTTCAAACCTGGAGAGAACAACAGAGAAGCTGCACTTTACCAACGTTCATTAAACGCCTCATGTGGGAAATACTACAATTTACAATGTTCCTTAAACGTCTCGTGTTGATATTCTGAGGAGAAACTACAATTTACTGATATTCCTTAAACGCCTCGCGTGCAGATTCTCAGGAGAAGCTCCGTCCCTGAGCTGAGTTGGATCAGATGCAGGTCCCTGAACGCCTCACAGGCTGCTGCTGCTATAATTAGACGTCGTGTGTCCAAACTGCAGCAAATTCAACGCTGCAGCTTCCAGACTGGGAGGAGATGATGAAACTGAGACGCTGAAACTGAGACGCTGACAGAGTCTCCTCGTGTCTCCTCCCATCTCCTCGTGTCTCCTCGTGTCTCCTCTTGTCTCCTCGTGTCTCCTCGTGTCTCCTCGTGTCTCCTCGTGTCTCCTTGTGTCTCCTCTTGTCTCCTCGTGTCTCCTCGTGTCTCCTCGTGTCTCCTCTTGTCTCCTCGTGTCTCCTCATGTCTCCTCGTGTCTCCTCGTGTCTCCTCGTGTCTCCTCGTGTCTCCTCGTGTCTCCTCTTGTCTCCTCGTGTCTCCTCGTGTCTCCTCGTGTCTCCTCTTGTCTCCTCTTGTCTCCTCTTGTCTCCTCTTGTCTCCTCTTGTCTCCTCGTGTCTCCTCTTGTCTCCTCTTGTCTCCTCGTATCTCCTCGTGTCTCCTCGTGTCTCCTCGTGTCTCCTCTTGTCTCCTCGTATCTCCTCGTGTCTCCTCGTGTCTCCTCTTGTCTCCTCGTATCTCCTCGTGTCTCCTCGTGTCTCCTCTTGTCTCCTCGTGTCTCCTTATGTCTCCTCTTGTCTCCTCGTGTCTCCTCGTGTCTCCTCGTGTCTCCTCTTGTCTCCTCGTGTCTCCTCGTGTCTCCTCATCTCTTTTGTCCTCTGAGCCTCCTGGTTTTGACCCAGATGCTGCAGCACTCGCTGGATTCTTCCCTCAGATGGTTTCACATCACACCAGGACGCTTCTCCATCATTTTAAATCCTCGTCTCTGTGGGAAGGAAACAGCAGCAGCAACGTCTGCTTTAAATAAAATAACATAAAATAAAAGAAAATAACATAAAATAAAAGAAAAGAAAAGAAATCAATGCTGCAGAAACTGATTAGAGGGAATTTTTAGTGAGGAAATCTGAAATTTGTGGGGAAATAGAAGGAAGAATCAATCACAGCTGAGTGTGTGTGTGTGTGTGTGTGTGTGTGTGTGTGTGTGTGTGTGTGTGTGTGTGTGTGTGTGTGTGTGTGTGTGTGTGTGTGTGTGTGTGTGTGTGTGTGTGTGTGTATGAATTAGATGCTGTGATGTGATTGGCTGATTTCTCAGTGATTCTGACGGATGCTCCTCGTGTCCTAAATGGTCTGATTAGACTCATAAATCAGCTCAGGCTGTTTTTATTATTATTATTATTATTATTATTTTATGACACTTTCTCATTATTGATCATTGAGTTTAATCGTCACCAGAATGTTCATCATTATTAGGAGAACTCATTAGGATCTGTAGTCATTTCCAGCTCCATGTTCCACATCAGCTGCTTCGTGGTGTGTGACAGCAACGATTCAGAGCTTCATCTCAGAGCTGATGATGATGATGATGATGATGATGAAGATGAAGAGGAGACGAGTTCACGTCTACAACAGCTGCTGCTGCTAAAAACACACAAAAACAGGCAAAAAGTGCAGAAACGCTGGTTTGAGGCTGTTGTTTCCATTGTTTCCTGATTACTTATTGTCCATCAGCCAATCAGGTCACGCGACTGCCTCGTTACCAGTAAATCAGTGTCTCAGGAGCTAACGCTAATGCTAATGCTAATGCTAAACCACAGATCTGTGACGAAGGAGAATTTTGTGTTTGGGTTAAAACAGAGTTAGTTTCATATTAAACACTGTTGTTCTGTTTTAGACGTATTTCAGTGAATGTTTTTATAATCGATTAGTTTCCAACTATCACATTAATCAACTATTCTGATAATCAATTAATCAAATGTCCAGATTCTTTAGTTCCAACTTGTTTTGAGGTTAAATTCAGCAGAAACTACAGCAACAGGATGATTTCAACCCGTTTATGTTGTTGATGCAGCAAAGATAAAACCTGTTCATCTTGTTGCTTCAGCTTCAGTTGGTCTGGTTTGAACTCGTGACTCCAGCAGCTGATGATTTATCCTCTACAATAATTAGTTTTACAGTATTTTATTGAGAATATTCCTCTTCTTTTCTTCTTCTTTTCTTACTTTTATGATGCGTTTTGAGCCATAAATATTAAACGTGATGCTGAAATTCTTTGATTAGGAGCCAGGTTTCCAGCAGCTTTAAGCTCAAACAGTGAAGCAGCTTCTTTCTGGACTTAATTACATGTTTTAAAAAAAGTGGAACAGACACTGAGACAAAAGTTTAGTTTCACTGAGTAGATGTGAGAAGCAGCAATTAAACTCTGCTCTATTTAAACCTGTGAATATGCTCAGCTGCTAATGATGAGGCTGAGCTGCAGAGGTGGACCTGATCTCATTATCCAGCACAAAGACGGGGCTTCACCTGCTAATAATGAAGCTGCTGCTGGACCCGGGTCCTGCCGACCCCTCAGAGACCACATGGAGCCGTCGGAGCTGCTGTTTTTAGAAGAATCCTCCAGGAAATCAGCGGAGGATCCGGCACCAGGGTTATTGACCTGGAAGCTGCAGGAAAACTGATCCAGAAGCTGTGAAACGGACCAAGACCTTATGAGACTGGCTGCTGCCGCTGGGGTCAAAGGTTAAAGGTCAAAGGGTCACAGAGTCTGTGGACTCACGGTAACCTCACATTTGATGTTTGACCGTTTTCCTCTTTAATTAAAGCTTCGGTTTCTGTGCCTCACATATCAGGAACAACACACACACACACACACACACACACACACACACACACACACACACACACACACACCTGAACCCCTGTAGCATCAAGATATTTCAGCTCAGATTCAGAGAGAGCGAGGGCGGTAGAGAGAGGTAGAGTAGAAGCCGTTCTCTGTAACTATGGTGTGGGTGTTTTCCTCTGCGGTTGTGATGTCACTAATATCTGGTGGATCCTGACTGCAGCTCTTTGTTGCTGTGAAACATTAGTGGATGAAGCAGGTGAAGGGGGCGGAGCCATCGTGGTTTTTAACACAGGTGACTCCAAACAAACATGTTTTAAATAATAAGGTGAGCTGTAACAGGTTCAGGTTCAGCTGAAGATGCTGGATGTGGCCTGGTTACCCTGCCTGGATACACCTGGATACACCTGGAAATACCTGGTTATAATACTACCTGGTTACACCTGGTTACACCTGGATACACCTGGATACACCTGGTTATAATACTACCTGGATACACCTGGATACACCTGGATACACCTGGATACACCTGGTTATAATACTACCTGGTTACACCTGGTTATAATACTACCTGGTTACACCTGGATACACCTGGATACACCTGGATACACCTGGAAATACCTGGTTATAATACTGCCTGGATACACCTGGAAATACCTGGTTATAATACTGCCTGGATACACCTGGTTAAAATACTACCTGGATACACCTGGATACACCTGGATACACCTGGTTATAATACTACCTGGATACACCTGGTTATAATACTACCTGGATACACCTGGTTATAATACTACCTGGTTACATCTGGTTATAATACTGCCTGGTTACACCTGGTTATAATACTGCCTGGATACACCTGGATACACCTGGTTATAATACTACCTGGATACACCTGGTTATAATACTACCTGGATACACCTGGTTATAATACTACCTGGATACACCTGGTTATAATACTACCTGGTTACATCTGGTTATAATACTGCCTGGTTACACCTGGTTATAATACTACCTGGTTACACCTAATTCCAGGTGTCTGAGGTTGTGATGTTGATTCTTTGGCAGATTCCTGTAAACGTCACCGGAGACTGATGATGTGAAATTAAATTTAAACATTGAATTGTTGATCCTGCAGCATCTCAGGTATAACCAGGTGTATCCAGGTGTATCCAGGTATAACCAGGTGTATCCAGATGTATCCAGGTGTGTCCAGGTGTATCCATGTATATTCAGGTATAACCAGGTGTGTGTCTAGGTGTATCCGGGTGTATCCATATATAACCAGATGTAACCAGGTGTATCCAGGTATAACCAGGTGTATCCAGGTATAACCAGGTGTATCCAGATGTATCCAGGTGTGTCCATATATCACCAGGTGTATCCAGATGTATCCAGGTGTATCCGGGTGTATCCATATATAACCAGATGTAACCAGGTGTATCCAGGTATAACCAGGTGTATCCAGGTATAACCAGGTGTATCCAGGTATAACCAGGTGTATCCAGGTATAACCAGGTGTATCCAGGTATAACCAGGTGTATCCAGGTATAACCAGGTGTATCCAGGTATAACCGGGTGTATCCAGGTATGCTGTGATAACATATCAGGTTTCAGTATTTTATTGTGACAGCTTCCTGTTCAGCTGTTAATCAGCAGCTGATGTGACTCACCTGTCACCTGCTGCTCAATAAAAACTCACCTGTGAACATTTGAACTTTTATTGCACAAAACAAGTGTTTGTTCTTTTATTTCAACTCGTATTTTGTTCCTTCTTTAAAAGTGTGATATTCTGTGAGGAGATGAAAACATTCTGTTCAGACTCTGCTGCAGCTGCGTCTTTAACCCGATAAAACACCGAATTCATCATGAACCAGAGAATTAACCAGAGGACGTTAGGACGTGGTTTCAGGTGATTATTTTCATATTTTCATCACTTGACGAAAAAGAATAAAAACAACTGTCAGCGTTGCTCCTCCCCCCCCCTCCTCCTCCCCCCCTCCCCCTCCTGTAAACGGTCTTTGTAGTAGCACCGAACGCATCACTGGAACCGCGTCAGTGCGCAGGAGCTGAGGAGGACGCGGCTTCTGTCGCTGGAACCGAGAATCCGCGGCGTCAGAGACGGATCCGGAGCCGCCGAGACAGCGTCGATGCGCGCGCACAGCGGCTCAGAGACCTCCCGCTCCTCCTCCTGCTGCTGCTGCTTCACCTCCTCCTGCTTCACCTCCTCCTGCTTCACCTCCTCCTCCCTCCAGCTGCCGGGTTTTGCGCTCCTATGCTCGGCTGCGGTTTGCGCACAGATCGCAGACGCAGACCTGGAAACCGCCGCTTCTCCGTCTCCTTCTCCGCCGCCGCAGCAGCAGCGCGCACAGAGACGCTTCCTGCGGGTTGCGCAGAGATATGCGCGTTTTCCGCGGCTCTGAGCGGGTCTGAACTTTCACGGGAGAACTTTGCTGTGCGGGTCCGGGTCTGATCCGCTGGTTCTGCGGGCGGCGCGTTTGGAGACTTGATCCTGTGCGTTTTTTTGTTTTTTAATTCATGGCTTCAGTGTCGCGCGTCTGTTCGCTGCTGGGAGAGCGTTGATGTTGGATGGAAGCAGCAGCAGCAGTGTTAGCAGCAGCAGCAGCAGCAGTATTGTGAGCAGCAGCAGCATCAACGCACTTTTTTCTCCTTTTTTTCCAAACCGGAGACGTTGCGCACGAGCCGTGACTGAGGCTGCAGCAGCATCAGCGGAGTTTCCTCCTTTTTTCTTTTATTTTTTAATTTATTTCCTCCTTTCTTTCCTGCCTTCGTAGTATGTCTGCACTCCGAAAGAAATTTGGGGACGATTACCAGGTAGTGACCACCTCCTCCAGCGGGTCCGGCTTCAGCCAGCCTCCCCCCGAGAAGAAGCGCAGCCTCCCCCCGAGAAGAAGCGCAAGCGGCAGCGCTTCGTGGATAAGAACGGCCGCTGTAACGTGCAGCATGGGAACCTGGGCGGCGAGACCAGCCGCTACCTGTCCGACCTGTTCACCACGCTGGTGGACCTGAAGTGGCGCTGGAACCTCTTCATCTTCATCCTCACCTACACGGTGGCCTGGCTCTTCATGGCGTCCATGTGGTGGTGCATCGCCTACATCCGCGGGGACCTCAACAAGGCGCACAGCGACAAGTACACGCCGTGCGTGGCCAACGTGTACAACTTCCCGTCCGCCTTCCTGTTCTTCATCGAGACGGAGGCCACCATCGGCTACGGCTACCGCTACATCACGGACAAATGCCCCGAGGGCATCATCCTGTTCCTGTTCCAGTCCATCCTGGGCTCCATCGTCGACGCCTTCCTCATCGGCTGCATGTTCATCAAGATGTCGCAGCCCAAGAAGCGCGCGGAGACGCTGATGTTCAGCGAGCACGCGGCCATCTCCATGCGGGACGGGAAACTCACGCTCATGTTCCGGGTGGGGAACCTGCGCAACAGCCACATGGTTTCTGCGCAAATCCGCTGCAAACTGCTCAAAGTAAGTTAGCGCCAAGTGATGCTGCTGCTGATGCTGCTGCTGATGCTGCTGCTGATGCTGCTGCTGATGCTGATGCTGATGCTGATGCTGCTGCTGATGCTGATGCTGCTGCTGTGGCTGATGCTGATGCTGCTGCTGATGCTGATGCTGATGCTGATGCTGATGCTGATGCTGATGATGATGCTGCTGCTGATGCTGATGCTGATGCTGATGATGATGCTGCGGGTCCAGACGGTTTAGTTACTTAACAGGTTATAACTAGTCTATAACACAGGTTATAACTAGTTTATAACACAGGTTATAACTAGTTTATAACACAGGTTATAACTAGTTTATAACACAGGTTATAACTAGTTTATAACACAGGTTATAACTAGTTTATAACACAGGTTATAACTAGTTTATAACACAGGTTATAACTAGTTTATAACTAGTCTATAACAGGTTATAACTAGTTTATAACACAGGTTATAACTAGTCTATAACACAGGTTATAACTAGTTTATAACACAGGTTATAACTAGTCTATAACAGGTTATAACTAGTTTATAACACAGGTTATAACTAGTTTATAACTAGTCTATAACAGGTTATAACTAGTTTATAACACAGGTTATAACTAGTTTATAACTAGTCTATAACACAGATTATAACTAGTCTATAACAGGTTATAACTAGTTTATAACACAGGTTATAACTAGTTTATAACTAGTCTATAACACAGGTTATAACTAGTTTATAACTAGTCTATAACACAGATTATAACTAGTCTATAACAGGTTATAACTAGTTTATAACACAGGTTATAACTAGTTTATAACTAGTCTATAACACAGGTTATAACTAGTCTATAACACAGGTTATAACTAGTTTATAACACAGGTTATAACTAGTCTATAACACAGGTTATAACTAGTTTATAACTAGTCTATAACAGGTTATAACTAGTTTATAACACAGGTTATAACTAGTTTATAACACAGGTTATAACTAGTTTATAACTAGTCTATAACAGGTTATAACTAGTTTATAACACAGGTTATAACTAGTTTATAACACAGGTTATAACTAGTTTATAACTAGTCTATAACAGGTTATAACTAGTTTATAACACAGGTTATAACTAGTCTATAACACAGGTTATAACTAGTTTATAACACAGGTTATAACTAGTTTATAACACAGGTTATAACTAGTTTATAACACAGGTTATAACTAGTCTATAACAGGTTATAACTAGTTTATAACACAGGTTATAACTAGTTTATAACTAGTCTATAACAGGTTATAACTAGTTTATAACACAGGTTATAACTAGTCTATAACACAGGTTATAACTAGTTTATAACTAGTCTATAACACAGGTTATAACTAGTCTATAACAGGTTATAACTAGTCTATAACACAGGTTATAACTAGTCTATAACACAGGTTATAACTAGTCTATAACAGGTTATAACTAGTCTATAACACAGGTTATAACTAGTCTATAACACAGGTTATAACTAGTCTATAACACAGGTTATAACTAGTCTATAACACAGGTTATAACTAGTCTATAACACAGGTTATAACTAGTCTATAACAGGTTATAACTAGTTTATAACACAGATTATAACTGGTCTATAACACAGGTTCATACACTTCTATTCATATATTTAAACAGGTTATAACTAACTTATATAACACAGGTTATCACATTATGAGTATTATATATTAGTTTTCTGTTTAGTTGACTAGTAGAGAAAGAACCAAACTGACTTTAACCACAACAACATGTTAGTTTGGTTAAATGTTTATTGAACAGATGAACTCCTGCGGATGTAGATGATTCTGTTTCCATAGCAACGGTTCGATCAGCTGATAACGTGGAGCAGGAGAACCACATGTTCTGTCTCTGTGTTTCTATCATTAAAGGAATCACAGTGAAAGTTGATGCTTCCTCTTCACCAGGACCCTGGAGGGTCCCCAGAACCACTGGTTGAGAACCACTGGTGCAGCATGTTAGTCTGATGATGATGTACATACATCATATACAGTATATGTAGATTATATATATATATATTATATATATATATGTGGTTGAGAACTGCTGGTGCAGCACGTTAGACTTTATTTAAAGCCTCAGACCTCTGAGGATCAGCGTCTTGTTAATTAACTTTGGTTCCTCTCAGTCCCGGCAGACTCCTGAAGGCGAGTTCCTTCCTCTGGACCAGCTGGAGCTGGACGTGGGTTTCAGTACCGGAGCGGATCAGCTGTTCCTGGTGTCTCCGCTGACCATCTGCCACGTCATCGACACCAAGAGCCCCTTCTACGACCTGTCCCAGAGGTCCATGCAGACCGAGCAGTTCGAGATCGTGGTGATTCTGGAGGGAATCGTGGAGACCACGGGTGAGTCGCTGCTGCTGCACACACTCACCTTTAACCTTTAACCTTTTCAGCTTTGTTAGCTACACCTGTCCATCTGCTCGTTAACACACTCATGTGATCAGCCAATCATCTTGCAGCAACTAGATGGGGTCCAGGCAGGATGCAGCGAATCAAAGAGAAAAACATGTAGACAACAGAAAAACACAGAAAGTCCAGTGTCGGGTCCTAAATCGTGTATTTACACACTCACACTTAACATTTTAGTTATGTAAATGCATTGTTACTGGGCAGTGTGAGGAGCTGCAGGACAACATGTGACACTCAAACAGACAGAACTCTGAGTGTGGATCATTGGACACTTTCTACACTCAACAGTATGTTTTTTATTTGCAGTTCTGTGCAAAGATGTGCCATTTTTGTGCAGGGATGTGTGGTTTTGTGTAGTTTTTGTGCAGTATTTATGTAGAGATTTGGAGGTTTTGTGCAGAGATTTGCAGTATTTTGTGCAGAGCTGCCTTGTATCTGTGCATTAGATCCACTTTTTACCCTCAACGGTATGTTTTTTTTTTCAGTTTTATGCAAAGATGTGCAGAGTTGTGCCATTTTTGTGCAGGGATGTGCAGTATTATACAGAGATGTGCAGTTTTATGTAGTATTTGTGTAGAGATTTGGAGGTTTTGTGCAGAGATATGCAGTCTTGTGCAGTATTTTGTGCAGAGCTGCTGTTGTATCTGTGCATTAGATCCATTGTGGAGGAATTAAAAACATTCTATTTTGGTTCTGATCCATCTCTCTGGTCTTTTGGAGCCAAACTGTGAATCCTGTGAAACTGCTGATCCTTTAAAATCCTGCATGGAGTCCAG
>CM060470.1:612500-625000 GCA_030544235.1 Lepturacanthus savala | reverse complement strand
CACGCTCTGATCCGTCTCTGCTGAACTGGACGTTTGACTCATTCAGTCAGAAAAGAAGCAGAAATTAGAGGTAAAACACTGAGAATCTGCATCAGGAGCCGTGAAAAGATGGAAGAGACAGAGTTGATGTTAAAGAGTTGACGTTAAAGAGTTGATGTTAAAGAGTTGACGTTAAAGAGTTGATGTTAAAGAGTTGACGTTAAAGAGTTGACGTTAAAGAGTTGACGTTAAAGAGTTGACGTTAAAGAGTTGACGTTAAAGAGTTGACGTTAAAGAGTTGACGTTAAAGAGTTGACGTTAAAGAGTTGACGTTAAAGAGTTGACGTTAAAAAGTTGACGTTAAAGAGTTGACGTTAAAGAGTTGACGTTAAAGAGTTGACGTTAAAGAGTTGACGTTAAAGAGTTGGACACATATGTCGTGGTAGGGGATTGAGAAAACCCCATCAATATATATATCAAAATAACCGGCTTGGCTGGAAATGGTGTACTATGACTTTTCTTGGTGATTCATGTTACTATGGCAACGTAGTCGCCATTTTTGTTTGGAATTTTTGCCCCATTCATTCCGGACAGGACAGCCTCCCGGGGCTCTAACCTGTCGGCCCAGCCACAATTTTAATTGCACGTCAATGATTTTTACATCAAAACGGAGGCATCACTGTCCCGATCGCTACGATGTGACTAACAAAGCTGAGAGTTTTACGGTTTTAACGCTACAAGGCTCCAACCACAGCTTGGTGTATACTTCTCATTCACTCCCATATTAAACTTGAATTTGAAAATCCTTGATTTTCCAAATCTTCATACTTTTACACCTGCTGCTGTGCTCACATTTTTTAAGCTATAGAAATACAAATGATATCAACACGACCAGGAGAACCTCAGCTCTCAGAAAATACGATCGTTTACCCTCCATCTTTTATGGTTATTAATTTACGAGCAGGTGTTCAGGGTGTGGATCAACCATTTTTAAACTTTCTGCCTCACCAGTTTTTGTCAGTTAGTGATGTCATCAGAGCACATGCAGTAGTTAGTCACCATGGTAACGGCCCAGGTAAACATGATGTCAGGCTGAAAGCTGATTGGCTCATGGGTTTACCTTAATAACTTTGGATCTAAATGTTGAATACTCACCAAAGTTAAATTAGTTGTAAAACCTGAGTAGAAGCATCCAGATGTGATATTAATGTTAGTTAAACATCCAGATGTGTCAGGAAATGTTTAATTAACACATTAATTTGAACTAATTAGATCTGAACAAGTTAAAATATCATCTGAGCAGAATTATCCTGACTCATCTTGTTCCACTGGCAGATTCATTTACATATTTCAAGTTGTTTTTTTAACTCACACTTAACTTCACAGATAGAGAAACAGTCGAGAATCTGTGATGAAAAGAGACAAGATCATGATATATATCAACACAAAACCCTGAGAATACACACACACACACACACACACACACACACACACACACACACACACACACACTCCCAACATTCCTCCTCAGTGAATATTTACTCCTGAGCAGATTTAATGTTCACAGCTGACGTCCTGGATTCATTTAGATGGACCTGGTCTGGGTCCTGGTCTGGGTCCTGGTCTGGGTCCTGGTGTGGGACCAGGTCTGGGTCCTGGTCTGGGTCCTGGTGTGGGACCAGGTCTAGGTCCTGGTCTGGGTCCTGGTGTGGGACCAGGTCTGGGTCCTGGTGTGGGTCCTGGTCTGGGTCCTGGGGGGCCTCTAATTGTGTCTTCAGGGACCTGTCAGGTCTGTGGTGGACCACCATAAATCACTGGGAGTAGAAACCAGAGGATTCACTGAATGAAGCTTCCAGCAGAAAATATGTCTGATCTGGTTTAATTAGTCCAAGGTTCATTAGCTTCATCTTCAATTATCTCATTTAACTTTAATCTCATTGGCTGATAAATTCTCTCAAAATCTCATTTTGAGAAATTCACCAACAACATCAGAGAAATGAAACAGAAAAATGATTTTTATCTGATCCGTTAATTATAAAATACTGTGAGAAATCAGAGAAAAATCATGTTTTTATGAATAAAATGTTGTAAACAGATATTTCACCTGATTAGATTTATTTTTTTACTATATATATATATAAATATACAAAGCTAGTATAATATCCTAATAACATAGAGCTACATGAATGAAGTCTCATCTCAGCTCTTAGAATGTTGTTTATTAATTCACATCCTGAAATAATGAGTCAGGGGATTCTGCTGTTTCTATATTTCTGTGTGTGTGTGTGTGTGTGTGTGTGTGTGTGTGTGTGTGTGTGTGTGTGAGTGTGTGTGTGTGTGTGTGTTTCTGGATAATTGTCTTGAATTAATTGTTGCTCCTCCAGAGACTCGGCGACGCAGTGAAGTCGTTTCATTGATCGTTTGGACACAGAAAAAAAAAAAACGACAATAGAGGCAGATGAAAAGGATGAATCTGTGTGTGTGTGTGTTATAGTGTGTGTGTGTGTGTGTGTGTGTGTGTGTGTGTGTTATAGTGTGTGTGTGTGTGTGTTATAGTGTGTGTGTGTGTGTGTTATTCTCTTCAGATTCTCCTGTTGTTTCTGCTCATTCTTCTTCTTCTCTATATAACACTTGAGCTGTTTCCACCCTGATAGACTGTCAGGGGATTCTGCTCTGGTGTGTGTGTGTGTGTGTGTGTGTGTGTGTGTGTGTGTGTGTGTGTGTATGAGTGTGTGTGTGCTTGTGCACGTGTGTGTGCTCGTGCACGTGTGTGTTTGAAGGCAGAGCCAGACACAGAGGACGGTTGAGGTTATTTGTGATTTTTTTTAACTCTCAGATGTTGGACTTCCTTTATTTCAGGTTGTTTGATTGATTTATTTCAGCTGTGGTTCATTTATCCGTCGCCGTGGAAACAAGATCCGAGAATCACAGGAGACGAGTGAATCATTAAATAAACAAACGAAACAAACCCTGAAAAACAAAGAGTCTGGAAACACTTGTCCTTTAAATATCACAGCTGGATACTCTGGTTACAGAGGCCACGCCCCTTTATACTCTGGTTACAGAGGCCACGCCCCTTTATAGTCTGGTTACAGAGGCCACGCCCCTTTATACTCTGGTTACAGAGGCCACGCCCCTTTATACGCTGGTTACAGAGGCCACGCCCCTTTACAGTCTGGTTACAGAGGCCACGCCCCTTTATACTCTGGTTACAGAGGCCACGCCCCTTTATAGTCTGGTTACAGAGGCCACGCCCCTTTATACTCTGGTTACAGAGGCCACGCCCCTTTACAGTCTGGTTACAGAGGCCACGCCCCTTTACAGTCTGGTTACAGAGGCCACGCCCCTTTATACTCTGGTTACAGAGGCCACGCCCCTTTACAGTCTGGTTACAGAGGCCACGCCCCTTTACAGTCTGGTTACAGAGGCCACGCCCCTTTATACTCTGGTTACAGAGGCCACGCCCCTTTATAGTCTGGTTACAGAGGCCACGCCCCTTTACAGTCTGGTTACAGAGGCCACGCCCCTTTATAGGCTGGTTACATAGGCCACGCCCCTTTATACTCTGGTTACAGAGAACACGCCCCTTTACAGTCTGGTTACAGAGGCCACGCCCCTTTATAGTCTGGTTACAGAGGCCACGCCCCTTTATAATCTGCTATTAGAGGCCATGTATGGAGTTTCTAACATAAAGAGAAGTGAACTATGACCAAAAGCAGAAAGTCGTGACTCAGACTGAACTAACGAGTTGATCCTTATTAATGGTAATTAATTAATTAAAGTCTGGAAATGAATCACTGCTGGAAAATCAAATGAAACTCAGCTGGATGTCGGATTAATGACAGAAAGTCTGACCTCAGCTGCTGTTTGAGTGTTAATCACAGCAGGAGGTCAACAACTCCTTCATCTGGGATAAAGACACCAATCAATCAATCAACCAATCAATCAATCAATCAATCAATCAATCAATCAATCAACCTTCATCCACTGCTCCAGTGTGTTTGGCCTCGTCTGTTTCTCTGTGATTCTGCTGCAGGAAATTAAATTAAACTTTTATAAATGTTCCTCATTTAGACAGTTTCTAGTTAAAATGAGTTAAATCCATTGATTGATTAATCGATTAATCATCTGTCAATAGTAAAAACAACATGTTTTGTTTTTATGAATAAATAAACACAAAGAGTCTAATTATATCAGTTGAGTCAATAACAATCATGTTCTGTATCTATTTTTTATTAGTAGCTGTAGCGTTGCTAATAGTAGCGTTGCTAATAGTAGCGTTGCTAACAGTAGCATTGCTAACAGTAGCTATATTGTTGCTAACAGAGGCTGTAGCGTTGCTAATAGTAGCGTTGCTAACAGTAGCGTTGCTAATAGTAGCTGTATTGTTGCTAACAGTAGCTGTAGCATGGCTAACAGTAGCTATATTGTTGCTAACAGTAGCTGTAGTGTTGCTAACAGTAGCTGTATTGTTGCTAACAGTAGCTGTAGCGTTGCTAATAGTAGCTGTAGTGTTGCTAACAGTAGCTGTATTGTTGCTAACAGTAGCTGTAGCATTGCTAATAGTAGCTGTAGTGTTGCTAATAGTAGCTGTAGCGTTGCTAATAGTAGCTGTAGTGTTGCTAATAGTAGCTGTAGCGTTGCTAATAGTAGCTGTATTGTTGCTAACAGTAGCTGTAGCATTGCTAATAGTAGCTGTAGTGTTGCTAATAGTAGCTGTAGTGTTGCTAATAGTAGCTGTAGCGTTGCTAATAGTAGCTGTAGTGTTGCTAATAGTAGCTGTAGCGTTGCTAATAGTAGCTGTAGTGTTGTCAACATTGTCCAGTTCAGACTTGATATAATAAATAATTAATATAATAATTAATTAGCTAAGTGAAACTATATCAGCAGTATTTTAAATATTTATTATATTAATTATTATAATTATATTTTATTTGTTTTTGGTTGCTAATGTGTCTTTAAGTTTAAATATGAGGTTTTTAATTGTGATTTTTCTTTTTTCATGAAATCACTAGTTTTTAAAGCTGATTCTGACTAAAACTGACTCTGAACCAAACAGAATCTGAATCTGCTGCTATCAGAACCTGTGGCAGCTGCCTCCTGGTCTTTGTGTTCCGTCTGCTTTATCTGCTGCACTTTGTGACATCACAGCCGTCACCGATGGACAGCCTGTTTGTTTACAGCCGCTGGTTCTTTTGTTGTATCTTCCTGCTTCTTTGCTGTTTTCATTCAGCAGAAAAACACCTGGATTCTACAAAAAAACAAAAAAACTCAATGAATGAATCCATGTCATTGTTTTTATTACTTAAAATGACCTAAATAATAGAGATATTCAAGAAATATATGTTATAATCATAGTTTCATGCTCTGTAAGTCATTGGGACTCTATTAGGTTCATACACTAGGAATTTATTATGTTAGCACAGTGTTGCTATATGGAAATAAATCTATGTTAGGATATTATAAAATACATTATAAAAAAATACAACTTATAATAATATTATATATTGTCAATAACAATCATGTTCTGTATCTATTTTTTAATAGTAGCTGTAGCGTTGCTAACAGTAGCTGTAGCGTTGCTAATAGTAGCTGTAGTGTTGCTAACAGTAGCTGTATTGTTGCTAACAGTAGCTGTAGTGTTGCTAACAGTAGCTGTAGTGTTGTTAACAGTAGTTGTAGTGTTGTTAACAGTAGCTGTAGTGTTGTTAACAGTAGTTGTAGTGTTGCTAACAGTAGCTGTAGTGTTGTTAACAGTAGCTGTAGTGTTGCTAACAGTAGTTGTAGTGTTGTTAACAGTAGCTGTAGTGTTGTTAACAGTAGTTGTAGTGTTGTTAACAGTAGCTGTAGTGTTGTTAACAGTAGCTGTAGTGTTGTTAACAGTAGCTGTAGTGTTGCTAACAGTAGCTGTAGTGTTGTTAACAGTAGCTGTAGTGTTGTTAACAGTAGCTGTAGTGTTGCTAACAGTAGTTGTAGTGTTGCTAACAGTAGCTGTAGCTTGGTTAACAGTAGTTGTAGTGTTGCTAACAGTAGTTGTAGTGTTGTTAACAGTAGCTGTAGCTTGGTTAACAGTAGTTGTAGTGTTGCTAACAGTAGTTGTAGTGTTGCTAACAGTAGCTGTAGTGTTGTTAACAGTAGCTGTAGTGTTGCTAACAGTAGTTGTAGTGTTGTTAACAGTAGCTGTAGTGTTGTTAACAGTAGTTGTAGTGTTGCTAACAGTAGTTGTAGTGTTGTTAACAGTAGTTGTAGTGTTGCTAACAGTAGTTGTAGCACTGCTAATAGTAGCTGTAATGTTGCTAACATAGTTGTAGTGTTGTGGTCGTGTGACCTGTTTGTATGTCCTTCAAAATAAAAGCCTCCTTTTCACACCTAACTGTAGTGTTGCTAACAGTAGCTGTATTGTTGCTAACAGTATATATATATATATATATATATATATATATATATATATATATATATATATATATATATATATATATATATATATATATATATATATATATATATATATATAATATGAGACATGTTTCCATGTCTCATATTTTCTGCACTCGAGGTTTAAACGAGCTGCTATTTCTTTTTACCATGTAGAAAGTGTGGATTCAGCAGAGGATTAAACTAATGCTGCTGCTGCTGCTGCTGCTGCTGCTGCTGTTACTGCTGCTGCTGCTGTTACTGCTGTTACTGCTGCTGCTGCTGCTGCTGTTACTGCTGCTGCTGCTGTTACTGCTGCTGCTGCTGTTACTGCTGTTACTGCTGCTGCTGCTGCTGCTGCTGCTGCTGCTGCTGCTGCTGCTGCTGTCGCTGGATATTTATTTGACAGGAAAAAAAATGCTGCTCAACTTCAGCAGCAACGGATTTAACACTCTGGAAGTTTCCTGCAGGATTAGGATGAAGAGAATATTATTATATGTGATATAAAACATCTGGAGAGATGATTGACAGATGTGAATCTGACAGAAACATCTGGAACATGGAGAGATCGACTCGTACCAAGGGTTGAAATGAACATCTGGAGCAGATGTGGGAGGTCAAAGGTCAAATCTGAAGCTCAGAGCTGTCCGAGATATTCATTATATATATATAATATATAATATATGTGCAGAAATGAGCAGGAAAAGCTCTTAGTAGCAGAGTGGAGACGTTATTAGACGACAGGTTGGATCATGTTTTATTCATCAAGTTGTTATTTTCATTCTTCATCAGTGTGTTTTAGCTGGTTGGGATTCATTAAAGGTCAAATCTGCAGGATTTGGAGACTTGAATCTCATATTTGACTGAAATCAAGATAAAAGGAGATGAATCGATGAGTTTCCCACCGTCACATTAATCTCCAACTATTTTCATGATCAGTTCATGGATCTGAGTCATTTTATGAAGCAAACATCTAATTAATTCAGTAACTGACAGTGTAACTAATTAAACTAATTACTAATAATTACAAAATAATAATAATTAAAAAAAAAATAATAAAATAAAAAAAAATTACAAAAATTGAGAAATGTTAAAAATAAAAAAGAGAAAATGATAAAAACTGGTAAAAAAAAAGATAAATAATAAAACTAATCAATTAATAGATCAGAGTCATTGATTAATCAGTAAATATCTAAATTCTCTGGTTCCAGCTTCTCTTCTCTGATTATTTCCTGGTTTCTTTAGTCTCTATAATAATAAACTGATGATCTTTGGACAGAAAAAGACATTTTAATTGAATCTTCATCATTTTATTGAAGTAAACCTCTGGATCTGTGAGAATCCTCAGCCCCTCCATCAGAAGCTGCTGTTATTGAGCTGCAGCTGTTTCATAAGCTCAGAAGCTGCTTCAGGTTCAGCTTCATCTGTTGTTGCTGCAGCTCGGAGGGAAACTCCTGTTTATGATATTTATTCTTCTATTTATAAAGGAAGAGGAACCGTAGCCAGAACCTGTGAATAGCAGCGATGCAGCAGATAAACGCTGCTGTTGGTTCTATAAATAGGTCATTCAGACATATGAGCGGAGTGAGTGTTTGTGCCGCCGAAGCTTACGTAACGGCCGCGGCTGCTGGGATTCAGCGTTGCCATGGAAACAGAAACCATAGGAATGCGAGCGGGAGAAGTTTGGACGAGCAGCATCAGCATCAAACTGAAGAATATCTTTATGTTATGAGGAGAAGTCAGTAAATGGTGTTGTTAAAACTAATTTAAATCAAGAAAGAAACTTTAAAAAATAAGTGAAATAAGAAAGTTAACAAGATTGAAAAGTAAAAACAAACAAAAAACAGGAAATAATCAGAGAAGAGAAGCTGGAGCCAGAGAATTTACACATTTACTACTGAATAAATGACTCTAATCAATTTTATTCTATTTAATTTAATCTATTTTATTCATTTTTTAAAATTATTATTATTTTTAGTATCTTTTTTGTATTTTTTAATTAGTATTTTATTTTTAGTGTTTTAACTTTTCTCATTTAAATATTAGTTATACATCAATCATATCTGTCAGTTACTGTATTAATGAGATGTTTGGTTCATAAAATGATTTGACATAATTAATATAATGATCCAGTCGTTAGTTCCAGCTTTAATTGGTGGATAATTAAATATATTCATGTTTATTCTATTTCTCTTCATCACACTCAATCACTGTTAAAACACTGGTCTTTATTAAAAACACTTAAAGATCTTGAAGTAAATGAGGTGATTACAAACCTGATCAGCTGTTTAACTGAACTAAACTATAAAATATGACTGAATTATAGATAAATATAAACATTCCTTGTGAGATAGTTTGACTCTAATTATAACAGATGATTATTTGCACTGAAATATGCGTGTTCATCATGTAGTTGTGTGATTTCTTGTGTTTTTCAGCCTCTGAGTGTTTGAGTGAGTTCAACAGTTTCTATTATTACGTTGATGTAGCTGCAGCAGAAATAACATCAGAAACAGGCTGAACCCTGATGTTCAGTAACATCTGCTGCTGTTACCGCTCAGTTACTGCCTGACCTGGGGAATCAGCCACAGATGCTGCTGCTGATGTCACAGGATGAAGATGATGATGATGATGATGATGAGGAGGAGGAGGAGGAGTTGAATCTGTTTTATTTGTTCAGCCTACATTCACACACTCAGCCCAGTGGTTTTTACATGTTCATTCACATCAAATCAAACAGTTTAGGCAGAAATTATGAGTAAATGTGTGTTGACCTGTTTTCTCTGTTTATCATCTACCTCTAAATGACTGAATGTAGTTTATCTCCACAACTACAGGTTTACTGGATGATCCTGGTTTAATGAAGCTAACACCTGTGGATAGTTGTATCAGTGACTGAATCTGTTTATAATGAACAGAGTTGAAGAACATCCAGGTAAAAGTGAAAAAATTAGCTCCGCTCAAAAAAAACACATCTATTTATGTTGAAAATCAGCTGTAATCATGTGTTAGTAGCTGAATTCATCCATGGATCAGTAAAATAAAGTGTTATCACTAATTACACCAAATATCACTTTTATAACATGAACCAGACTGATTTTACAGGTGTTTTAGTTCAGGTGTGTCCAGGAGGATCACACTATTATTATTATTACAATAATAATTACATATATACCATATAATTAGCTAAATAATAATTATGATAAATGATATATAATAATACTATGTAATATACTATATAATAATAATTATCTATCTATTTATGGGCACATATGCATAAAGCTGGACGTGAGGAGGAACAGTCAGTGATATCTGAGATCTTATTGGTCAGTTTGGGTGATTGACAGCTCTATGGAAGCATCAGAGCCAATAGAATCGAGTCATGTGATCTAATCTGATGTATCACGCACCTGATAGCCTGATAGTTGCAGGCTATGCTACCGTTCAGATGTTATAATAATCTGCATTAATGGAGCTCAGTGTTCTGGGTGGATGATCCAGAACTATGACATCATCTTCATCTGTGTTTGGACCCTTTGTCGCTGCTGATTTACAGGAAGTTCAGTGTGTTCTGGTTCTGGTTCTGGTTCTAGCTTGTTGTGATTGTATTAAAGGTAAATTCTGCAGGATTTATACAAAAAAACAGGAGAAGGGGGAGGAGGAATAACTGCTGGAGATTCTGTTTAAGGCTTTTATTCCCATTAATCATCTCGGACCCCTCACATGTATGTGCTGACCCTTTGGAGGGTTCTGAGCCTTAGGTTGGGAACCACTGGCCTAAACCAGCTAACTGATAACGTTGCTGATAATATTTTCCTTTCTTTCTGATATAATATGATATAATGATGGAATATGACACCAGAGTTTAGGTTTTAAATGTTAAATTCCCTGTGATTCCACAGCAGAGGAGCCTGATAGTTGCAGGCTATGCTACCGTTCAGATGTTATAATAATCTGCATTAATGGAGCTCAGTGTTCTGGGTGGATGATCCAGAACTATGACATCATCTTCATCTGGACCCAACTTTCACTGCTGGAACATCATTAATCTGTTAATTAAAAGCTGTGATAACGAGCAGCAGCTTCGTTTCCTGAAGGATCCGACAGGTCTGAACATGAAGCGTCCTACTTCTTCCTTCTATAGAGGATTTCTGCCACAGATGGAACGAAGCACATCAACTGACTGAGATGCTGTTTATAAACCAGGAAGCTGCTCACAAACGCTGATGACTCACTAATAAGCTTTAAAAAATGTTTTTCATTAATTCAGCCGCATAATTCAGCTAATTGCATGAATTTGTTACTGAGGACGTGAGTGGAGTTTTAAAGAGATCAGATCAGGATAAAATAAAAAATAACTTTAATTTAACCAACACAGGTCTGAGTCCAGTCAAGATGATTTTATGCCTCAAATGATTTGTTTACTTGAAAGTTTCCTGTTGGATTATTGTGTTGATGTCTGTATGTGCTGTAAAAATGTGCTGTATACATTTTTATTGATATATATTTATTTAATAGTTATTAGTTATTATTCCAGGCATGACGTGCTGTATAAATAAAGTTTTATTGCTGTTTTTTTCAGGGATGACGTGCCAGGCGAGGACGTCCTACACGGAGGACGAGGTTCTGTGGGGTCACCGTTTCTTCCCGGTCATCAGCCTGGAGGAGGGCTTCTTTAAGGTGGACTACTCCCAGTTCCACGCCACCTTCGAGGTGCCCACGCCGCCGTACAGCGTGAAGGAGCAGGAGGAGGCGCTGCTGCTGTCCTCGCCGCTCCTCGCCCCGTCGCTGTGCAACAGCGGTGGTGACCGGACGGGCTCGCTGGACTGCCTGGAGCCGCCGGAGGAGGCCGCCGATGGCGGCGGGAAGCTGCCGGCGAAGCTGCAGAAGCTGTCGGGCCGCGACGGGCTGCCCAGGAAGCTGCTGAGGATGAGCTCCACCACCTCGGAGATGACCTACAGCCTGGGAGATCTGCCCATGAAGCTGCAGAGGATCAGCTCCGTGCCCGGCGTCTCCGACGACAAGAACCACGCCGCCAAGACCACGGCCGCGATGGCGGCGGGACGAGGCCCCAACGAGCCAATCAGCAAGTCCGTGGCCGACCTGCCGCCAAAGCTGCAGCGGCTGGCCGGAGGCGGCAGGATGGACGGAAACCTGCCGCCAAAACTCCGGAAGATGAACTCAGACCGGTTCACATAAACCGGACGATTCAACCGGGTTTAAACTGATGCTAATTTATGCTAATTTATTATAATTAATGAACCTGGGACGGCTGATTGGTGCATCACTAACGGGATGGACTCAGCACATTTTTCAGAATCAGAGGAAGATTTTTACTTATATATATATAAATATATATATATATACATATATGTATATGTATATATATATATTTTTTTAGGGCGATGTACATTTAGCACAAACCCGACCATGGATGTATTATAGAACTGGATACCGGACTGAAACATGGCCGCCGAGGTTCCTGCCTTCCTGTTTATTTCTGACCCTCACATTTCAGTTGTTTAATTCATTTTCTGATCACATTAAAAAATAAAAACATTAATAAATAAAAGGAAACGACAGCTGTGACATCACAAAGGAGACTTTTCCAGAGCTTTTCTGTTTTTTTGATGGATAAAAATCTCTAGAATCCAAAGATTAGTAATTAACCCTCTGTTGCTGAAATATTACTTGTTTTTATTACTTAAAATGACCTAAATATTAGATATTTTTACAAAGTAGTTGTAAAATATTCTCAGGATAGTTTCTATGTAAGTCAATTGTATAAAATAGGTTTTACATATTTGCATATTACTGACATATGGAAACTATTTTAGCATATTAAACTATAACTTAACTTATAATTAAATTTAAGTTTGAGTTCTTTATTTGGTGAAAACTTTCCCAGATTGTGAATAAAAGACTTCTGTTGAGACAGTGATGCTCACGTGTCACATGTCCATCAGCAATAGGGATATCCTGGTCATGTGACCTCATAAATTGTATGTCCTTCAAAATAAAAGCCCCCTTTTCACGTCTAACTGTAAAAACACAGATTTTATATCACAGCTTTTTAGAAAAATTAAGATAAAGTAATCGTTGCCATG
>CM060470.1:607500-610000 GCA_030544235.1 Lepturacanthus savala | reverse complement strand
ATGGTATGGTATATGGTATATGGTATGGTATATGGTATATGGTATATGGTATATGGTATGGTATATGGTATATGGTATATGGTATGGTATATGGTATATGGTATATGGTATGGTATATGGTATATGGTATGGTATATGGTATATGGTATATGGTATGGTATATGGTATATGGTATGGTATATGGTATGGTATATGGTATGGTATATGGTATATGGTATGGTATATGGTATGGTATATGGTATATGGTATGGTATATGGTATATGGTATGGTATATGGTATATGGTATATGGTATGGTATATGGTATATGGTATATGGTATGGTATATGGTATATGGTATGGTATATGGTATATGGTATGGTATATGGTATATGGTATGGTATATGGTATATGGTATGGTATATGGTATGGTATATGGTATATGGTATGGTATATGGTATATGGTATATGGTATGGTATATGGTATATGGTATGGTATATGGTATATGGTATGGTATATGGTATATGGTATGGTATATGGTATGGTATATGGTATATGGTATGGTATATGGTATATGGTATGGTATATGGTATATGGTATGGTATATGGTATATGGTATATGGTATATGGTATGGTATATGGTATATGGTATGGTATATGGTATATGGTATATGGTATGGTATATGGTATGGTATATGGTATATGGTATGGTATATGGTATATGGTATGGTATATGGTATATGGTATATGGTATGGTATATGGTATATGGTATATGGTATGGTATATGGTATATGGTATATGGTATGGTATATGGTATATGGTATGGTATATGGTATATGGTATGGTATATGGTATGGTATATGGTATGGTATATGGTATATGGTATATGGTATGGTATATGGTATGGTATATGGTATATGGTATGGTATATGGTATATGGTATGGTATATGGTATGGTATATGGTATATGGTATATGGTATGGTATATGGTATATGGTATGGTATATGGTATGGTATATGGTATGGTATATGGTATATGGTATATGGTATGGTATATGGTATGGTATATGGTATGGTATATGGTATATGGTATGGTATATGGTATATGGTATGGTATATGGTATTAATGGTATGGGTATATGGTATGGTATATGGTATATGGTATGGTATATGGTATATGGTATGGTATATGGTATATGGTATGGTATATGGTATATGGTATATGGTATATGGTATATGGTATCATGGTATGGTATATGGTATATGGTATGGTATATGGTTATATGGTAAAATGATGACAGATATAAAAAGTGCAAAATGAGTCTAAATGTGATGTCACAAACTCAGTGATTTCATGCAGAAAATGTCCAAATGTCCTGAGTTCAAAGGTCAACATGTGGAACATGACTGCGACGTCCATGTTGGACGTTAAACACACGTCCAGAAACGCTGATGAAAGCTGATAGAAACAGCTCTGAGTCTATTTCTGTATTTTTATCTGTGGTTGACTCACGCTGAGCTGCAGCTGATGGGATCAGCTTCAGAATCTGGACCAGAACTGGGTCAGATAACGGATCCTTTCTGTTGTTTCAGTCTCTGCTGCTTGTTCTCCCTGTAAATTCTGAATATTTCAAAGGTTTTAGATGCAGGAATCACAGCAGTTTAATTCTGACTCGACCCTGAAACGACCTGAATGTATTAAACTGATTCAGTGACTGAAAAGAGCTGAAGAGGATCCTGCAGAACCTTAAAAAACCTTTAAAAACTCAAACCATGACTCATATGTAGCTGACACAGTGGTCTTTGTCGTCTTCTCAGAAGCAAAATAATAAAAAAACATCCTAAACAGCACAGAAAACATAGAAAATATGACACATAATACAAATATAAGTATAAGATATTTGGAATAAAAACAACCAAACTCACCTAAAAACCAATACATTTAATTTACTTTATGAATAAAAACAACAAACTCAGCTAAAAACCAATGAATTTGTGCAGGAAGCAGTTTATTCAGAGTTTAAACAGCTCTGTGCTTCTATTACGGTTCAGTCTGATCTCACAAATGTTGACTTTTATCATATTTTCTATTCTTTTCCTGCTGAAGTGTTAATATTGGATGAAGCGGTGACATGTTCTTTGGTCGCTCCATTAAAATCTGACAGAAAGTGAAGAGGAGCCTGGAGCAGTGACAGCGAAGGAGCTGCAGATGAATAATGGATCAGCTGCTTCACTCCTGAACGTTAATGACAGTGATCAGAGTTTGGTGTTTTAATGTGAAGGAGCGGATTAAAACGCTGCTTCTGTCTCCTGTCACTTCCTGTCACGACTCGATTTCACATCCACACGTTTTATCCCAGAGAATTCAGGCTGAAAACAGCTGAAAACAGCTGAAAACAGCTGGAAAACAGCTGAAAACAGCTGAAAACAGCTGGAAAACAGCTGGAAAGAGCTGGAAAACAGCTGGAAAAGAGCTGTAATCAATGCTTTGATTCAGGTTGGTGATAGTTACTAACAGAT
>CM060470.1:572500-602500 GCA_030544235.1 Lepturacanthus savala | reverse complement strand
GAGAGGAGTTTCCTTTCATCCTCGACCTTCACAGTGAAACCACTGAGAAGATGCTACTTCCTGTTTTATTGTGAAAGAGTTTCTCCTCGTGTTACTTCCTGTTGTCTGATGAGTTTCACCTGTTAGTGATCAGATCTCAGCTTGTTTCAGCTTCTCTGTCTGGTTGTGATATTATGGGATGTCTCCTGACGCCTTCAAACTCTGTAAGTTCCTGTTTCTCCTCTGTGTTCATGTCTAGTTCTATTAAAACATGAAGGAAATCATTAAATTAAATATATTAAACATTCAGACACGTTTTCCCTCAAGATCAAAGCTGCTTCACATTAAACAGTTTAAAATTCTATGACTAAAGCTAAAGTTGGTAAAAGATTTAACAAAATAAAAGCATTAAATAATATTCTAAGGACGAGTGAAGTCAGTCTAAGGCCTAAGTTCAGTCTCAGGAATATTAAATGTGTTGAACCGTGAATAAAATCATGAATTTGATGATATTAGATGTTCCTCCCAGACTTTAACCTTTAAAAATGTAGTTTTCACTAATATCAGCTGCATTTTCTCATGTTTTCCCCTGAACATCAAAGCTGCTTCATCATTAATCAAACTGGACTTTAAATGGTTAAAGATTTAAAACAGAAACGTGTAAAATAATATTCTAAGGAATATTAAAGTCAATCTAAGACCTAAGTTTAGTCTTAGAATCTAAGATAAGGGACGTTTATCTGTAGGGAAATGTGTGAGTATATAATTAATGAATCTTATTGCTAATTAATGACAGAAACCACAGTCTAATAACTCACTCTAACAGGCTTTAAACTGGTAATATTTCAGAAATATGAATATTTATTAGCTCTGATTTAAAGATGAATGACTTTAACAAACCTAATAAACAGATAAATCTCTGATAATGGAACAAACCACATCCAGCTGCTGCAGATTTATGAATAAAAACATCCCGAGATTATTAGAGTGATGCTGGAAACTCACATCTGAGTCCTTGTAACTCTCTGCCTACAAACATGTTGAGTAACTATTGATACCCAATAAAAAACATTTATACCTAATAAATAACCACTGATACCCAATAAAAAACATTGGTACCCAATAAATAACCATTGATACCCCAATAAATAACCATTGATACCCAATAAATAACCAGCAATACCAAATAAATAACCATAAATATCCAATAAATAACTATTAATACCCAATAAAAAACATTGATACCCAATAAATAACCATAAATATCCAATAAAAACCATTGGTACCCAATCAATAACCATTGATACCCAATAAATAACCATTGATACCCAATAAATAACCAGCAATACCCAATAAATAACCATAAATATCCAATAAATAACTATTAATACCCAATAAAAAACATTGATACCCAATAAATAACCATAAATATCCAATAAAAACCATTGGTACCCAATCAATAACCATTGATACCCAATAAATAACCAATGATACCCAATAAATAACCATAAATACTCAAATATCCATCAATATCCAATAAAATCCATTCTTTTGAAAAACAAACCCTTCTTTTTTTGTCACAATGACATGAAAATATCTATAAAACTAAAAAATCTAAGATGTCTAAACAGTAACTGTAATAAATGTATAGATTCATGTAGAAGATGTGACATTAAATCGTTTGTATATGTGTTTTTATGTATGAGAGAAGCATCCTGAGGCTGTTGAAGCTCCTCTGTGAGTCCTTGTAAATCCCTGCCTACTAACGCCGTGTCGAGGGGGGCAAACGAATTAAATACAGGCCCAGATCTGAGGAGAATCTTATCTCAGTGGGTAATATCACAGTTTCACATTTCTTCCCTGCAGCCACGGAGGCTAAAGAGCGATTAAGCATGAAGACGACTGTCAGGAAGAGAAAAGGCTCCGCTGCAACACTTCATAACACATTTCCTGATGCAGGCGGCACATCGTGCTGCTGCCAATAATGAAGACGGATCTGTCTGCTCATGTCCAGCTGTGGTTTTATTTAAAGCATCGCGGGTCGGTTCAGTGGCCTGAATAAAGTCTGCTGCAACAGAATCAGCCTGAGAATCACTGTGTTTTACTGGAAAGAACAAACTAAACTAAAGGGTTAACCTGTTCCCCCCTCGGTCTCAGCGGCAGGAGATGTCTTTTATAAATAATTAATCCTTGTAATTAAGTCAAGTATCAGCATCAATATTTACATGTAACACGCTAGAATGTCGACAATAAACTCAGCTACAAGTCTATATCAAACAATATTAGATTAACTAAACATCATTTCAACACCAAGCAATAATATGAGAATATAGAGGAAACATTAATCTGTAGATTTCTGCATTTTTGTGATGATATTAATGAAATAAACCAAAATCAGGTCTGAACACACCTGAACTAGGTGTGTTTTCTACTTTACTTTATTCTAGCTGGATATTCTTCACCACTGTTCATTTTAAATAGATTCTGGCACTGATCCAACTATCCCACAGGTGTTAGCTTTATTTAAACCCAAGATCATTCAGAAAACCCCTGTAGTTGTAGAGATATTACAAATAAAACCATCAAAACCCAATAAAAACCATTGATACCCAATAAAAAACCATCAATACCCAATAAAAACCATTGATACCCAATAAAAAACCATCAATACCCAATAAATAACCATTGATACCGAATAAATAACCATTGATACCCAATAGAAAACATTGATACCCAATAAAAAAACATTAATACCTAATACAAAACATTGATACACAATAAAAAAACATTGATAACCAATAAATAACCATTAATACCCAATAAAAAACCATTGATACCCAATAAAAAACCATTGATACCCAATAAAAAACCATTGATACCCAATAAAAAAACATTAATACCCAATAAATAACCATTAATACCCAATAAATAACCATTAATACCCAATAAATAACATAAATAGCCAATAAATAACATAAATAGCCAATAAATAGCCATCAATACTAAATAACCATTGATACCCAATAAAAACCATCAATACCCCATAAATACCCTTTTATGTATAGATACTCCAGTATCTTGGGAGCCTGACTTCTCCTCCTCCAGATGGAGGAAGCATGTTTTCACCTCAGGGAGAATCAGTGGACGGAAACGGACGAAGAGACAGAAACAGGCCGAAGCTGCAGCAATAATCACACGTTTAAAACACGAGACGAGATCAAAGCAGACGTGTTGTTAGATTCCTGCTGAAAACATGTTCCTACAGGAGAAGATTCACTGTTTTACTGTCGTCTGCTGCACAAACTGCCTGTTTCATTCTTTATGTTTTACATTTTATAAATACAAGTTAATTAAAATAAAATAAAAGTAAAAATAAGATAAAATCCAGAGGATCCATTATACTTTATATGAAAAATATTAAAAACAAAGCATTAAAAAATCAATGAATGGAAGTTAATGATGCATCGATTCACTTTAATCACAGAATAAAATCTGATTTTCATTAATTAAGATTATTTTTTGTGAAACTGCAGATATTTCAGAAAGTGAAACTCATTGATTTATTACACATATATTTATATATGTACTTGTAAATACTTCAGTCCTTTATTTCTTCTCATTTTTAGATTTCTTTTTAACATATAATAAAAACCATCAACTTTTAAAGATATTTAAATGATTTGAGCTGCATCTGAATCCCAACATTTTATATTCTGTGTGTAAACAGATGATTTTACATCTGTTGCACCTGTAAAAACCTTCAAAATCAACATTTCCTTGTATTTTTTAAATATCCATAGAAGCGGAGGCTGTTTTCTGGGGTCATAAAGAGTCGTGTGTGTCAGTAACATGACGAGCAGCTTTATCTGGGCCATGAGATTCTCAGCAGGCGTCAGCAGCAACAATACGTGGAGCAGCAGGATTCATCACCTGCAAACAGATAACCTCCTTCATTTCCTGCTGCCTAATGCACTCGCTGCTTTTTATAGACAGGACCCGACTGGAAGCTGCACTTAGACTGAGAATAACACCGTTTCTGATATAAACATGGAATAATAACACTGTTTCTACTATTAAATATGGAAAAATAACACTGTTTCTGATATAAACATGGAATAATAACACTGTTTCTACTATTAAATATACTAATAAACATGTTTATTTCTGATATAAACATGGAATAATAACACTGTTTCTACTATTAAATATGGAAAAATAACAATATTTCCTATATAAACATGGAAAAATAACAGCGTTTCTGATATAAACATGGAATAATAACACTGTTTCTGATATAAACATGGAATAATAATACAGTTTCTGATATAAACATGGAATAATAATACAGTTTCTACTATTAAATATGGAAAAATAACACTATTTCCTATATAAACATGGAAAAATAACACCGTTTCTGATATAAACATGGAATAATAACACTGTTTCTACTATTCAACGTGGAAAAATAATATTTCTGATATTAAATATGGAAAAATAACACTATTTCTACGATTAACAATGAAAAAATGACACAATCTGCTAATAAACATAGAAAAATAACACTATAAAATAACACTACTACACTAAAAATGTTTCATGTCTAAACAGTAACTGTAATGAGTTTATAGATTCATATAGAAGATTTACATGAAATCCTGTGTATTTGTTGACTTTGAAATAATATATGCCCATTTCCATTTAAACCATAAACTGTATTTTAGCTAATTAGAACCTGGACTGATGCATTTAGTTATTCTACTGAAAAACAAACAGAAACTATATATATATATATATATATATATATATATATATACACTGTATATACAGTATGTGTATTATAGCAGTGTCAGTGTATTTTTATAGGGAATTGAATAGTTTAATAGGTTTAAATACACGTCTCATCTATTCTTCAACTCTATTTCAGCCACAGTAAATGACAGCGTCATTTTACTGCTGGAATATTCTCCTTATTATTTAAAACCCTCGTCGTAGAATAAACCAGACGAGTGCATCGCGCTGTGAAGCTTCGTCATGACGACCGGGTCCAGAGAGACAATCCTGTCTCCTGTTAAAGCAGCTGATGAAACTCTGGATTCAGCAGGAATCTGCTGCTGCTGCTGCTGATTTATTCACCACTTACCTACATTCCTGTTAATGATGTGGAGCGGGAGGGAAACCTGCTGAAACCACCCTGTTCCTGTCTATTTATATACAGAAATATGATAATATTCATAATAATAATCCACTTAGTCACATAATTTAACCCTCTAGACGCCGCTGTCAACTTAAATCAACAAGATGCTGCACTGAATAAATCAGCAGGTTTTGTCAAATGTTATTTACACTCAAAATAAAAAATTTAAATGAATTCAATTTTAGTTTTTTATTCGGTGAAAATGTTCCTAAAATCTGAATAAAAAACAAGCTTCATGTCAAATGTCCATCAGCAATAGGGATATTCTGGTCATGTGACCTCATTAATTGTATGTCCCTTCAAAATAAAAGCCCCCTTTTTACAACTAACTGTAAAAACATAGATTTTATACCACAGCTTTTTGGAAAAATGAAGATAAAGTAATTGTTGCCATGGCAACACTATGTAATAGAGGGTTAAAACATGTGACACTTCATGAATATTCTATAATCTAAGTTGTCTCCTGCCCTATGACGTCATAATATGCAAATTAGATGGTAAATTTAATCCCTACATAAACTTTGAGTCATTAATATTTCTCTAATTTACAGAAAGTTTCTGTCTCTGATCACTTTGAAGTTACAGCCTTTTGAAATGAAGATGTTTTAGAAAAAACCCTCTGGAGTCTAAAGGGTTAAAGTCATAAAGTGTATTTTAGCTGCAGAAAATGATTTTATTCTCTGATTATTTCAGTTTATGGACAGAGCAGCTGGGACTGATGCATGTATGTGCTTCAAATTACATTGAAATATCTATAAAACTACAAAAATAAATGGTATGTTGTATTAAATTACATATAGAAAATTTGCATAAATTATATGATTGATTATGATATTTATAAAGATAATAATAATTATAAAGATAATAATGTGTATTATAGCAGTGCCAGTATATTTTAATATTAAGCCAATTTAAAGGCTTTTTTGTGTGTATATTGTGTGTGTGTATATATATATATATATATATATATATATATATATATATATATATATATATATATATATATATATATATATATTGGGGGGGGGGGGGTTCAATAATTTGTATAGGTTTAAAGCCATAGACATAAAGAGTGCTAGTATTCTTATGATGATTTCATTTCATAGACTGACCTGGGATGAACCTGGACTGATGCAGAGTTACTCTACAAAATAAATAAGTATAAATATAGATATAAATATAGCTGCTGCTGCTGCTGGTGATTCATTCGCAGCACAGTTCCTCAGCCTTTTACCTCCATTGCTGTTAATTATGTGTTGAGGGAGGGAAACCCCTGCTGCAACCACAGCGTTTCCCTGTTTACTGGCTGAATGGCCTGCAGCAGCAGCAGGTCCACACGCAGCATAAATCTTTTAACAAAGCTTACATGGAAATGGCAAAGCAGATTATTAAAGGCGGCCGTGAGACGGGGAAGTACAATACGGTGCATTGAGGAGGTGTTGCTAGGAAACCGTGCTGCTGCTGCCGGGGGAGTCGACCAGAAAACCCACCGGCTCCGAGAGCAGCCACAATAGAACGGCACAATAATCTCAGTCCACACGGTCAGCGCAATTATGCTAATTAATATAATCCAACTCCAGTGGAGCAAAGCTGCAGCAGCTGAGCCCAGAGAATTAACCCCTTAACGTCTATTGTTGTGAGTTCCCGTCCAAGCGTTTCCATCCCCTGCAGCAGAGACAGCAGATACATTCACCCCCAACACTGGGTAGTTACAGAGTTCAGAAACATGGAGGTCCAGCTCAGGCTGGTCCACACAGGAGCTGGTTCAGAGGCTGTGGGTCACTGGTCAGTGGTTAAAGTGAGCAGCAACGCTGGAAATGACCAACATGTAAAGACCAGACTGTCTTCAAATGGTCAAAGGTCAAAGTTCATCAGAGTCTCAAGAACCTGATGAATGAATTCCACCAGTAAGAACCAAAGGGTCCAGTTCACTGGATGACTTTACAAAGATGTTTGGTTGACCCCTGACCCCTCTAGTTATAGTAGAGTAGTTAGTATATAGTTATAGTTACTAGTAATAGTATAGTAGTTAGTATATAGTTATAGTTACTAGTTATAGTAGAGTAGTTAATATATAGTTATAGTTACTAGTTATAGTATAGTAGTTAGTATATAGTTATAGTTAGTTATAGTATAGTAGTTAGTATATAGTTGTAGTTACTAGTTATAGTATAGTAGTTAGTATATAGTTATAGTTACTAGTAATAGTATAGTAGTTAGTATATAGTTATAGTTACTAGTTATAGTAGAGTAGTTAATATATAGTTATAGTTACTAGTTATAGTATAGTAGTTAGTATATAGTTATAGTTAGTTATAGTATAGTAGTTAGTATATAGTTATAGTTAGTTATAGTATAGTAGTTAGTATATAGTTATAGTTAGTTATAGTATAGTAGTTAGTATATAGTTATAGTTAGTTATAGTATAGTAGTTAGTATATAGTTATAGTTAGTTATAGTATAGTAGTTAGTATATAGTTATAGTTAGTTATAGTATAGTAGTTAGTATATAGTTATAGTAACTAGTTATAGTATAGTAGTTAGTATATAGTTATAGTAACTAGTTATAGTATAGTAGTTAGTATATAGTTATAGTTACTAGTTATAGTATAGTAGTTAGTATATAGTTATAGTTAGTTATAGTATAGTAGTTAGTATATAGTTATAGTTAGTTATAGTATAGTAGTTAGTATATAGTTATAGTTAGTTATAGTATAGTAGTTAGTATATAGTTATAGTTAGTTATAGTATAGTAGTTAGTATATAGTTATAGTTAGTTATAGTATAGTAGTTAGTATATAGTTATAGTAACTAGTTATAGTATAGTAGTTAGTATATAGTTATAGTTACTAGTTATAGTATAGTAGTTAGTATATAGTTATAGTAACTAGTTATAGTATAGTAGTTAGTATATAGTTATAGTTACTAGTTATAGTATAGTAGTTAGTATATAGTTATAGTTACTAGTTATAGTATAGTAGTTAGTATATAGTTATAGTTACTAGTTATAGTATAGTAGTTAGTATATAGTTATAGTTACTAGTTATAGTATAGTAGTTAGTATATAGTTATAGTAACTAGTTATAGTATAGTAGTTAGTATATAGTTATAGTTACTAGTTATAGTATAGTAGTTAGTATATAGTTATAGTTACTAGTTATAGTATAGTAGTTAGTATATAGTTATAGTTACTAGTTATAGTATAGTAGTTAGTATATAGTTATAGTAACTAGTTATAGTATAGTAGTTAGTATATAGTTATAGTAACTAGTTATAGTATAGTAGTTAGTATATAGTTATAGTTACTAGTTATAGTATAGTAGTTAGTATATAGTTATAGTTACTAGTTATAGTATAGTAGTTAGTATATAGTTATAGTTACTAGTTATAGTATAGTAGTTAGTATATAGTTATAGTTACTAGTTATAGTATAGTAGTTAGTATATAGTTATAGTTACTAGTTATAGTATAGTAGTTAGTATATAGTTATAGTTAGTTATAGTATAGTAGTTAGTATATAGTTATAGTTAGTTATAGTATAGTAGTTAGTATATAGTTATAGTTAGTTATAGTATAGTAGTTAGTATATAGTTATAGTTAGTTATAGTATAGTAGTTAGTATATAGTTATAGTTAGTTATAGTATAGTAGTTAGTATATAGTTATAGTAACTAGTTATAGTATAGTAGTTAGTATATAGTTATAGTAACTAGTTATAGTATAGTAGTTAGTATATAGTTATAGTTACTAGTTATAGTATAGTAGTTAGTATATAGTTATAGTTACTAGTTATAGTATAGTAGTTAGTATATAGTTATAGTAACTAGTTATAGTATAGTAGTTAGTATATAGTTATAGTTACTAGTTATAGTATAGTAGTTAGTATATAGTTATAGTTACTAGTTATAGTATAGTAGTTAGTATATAGTTATAGTTACTAGTTATAGTATAGTAGTTAGTATATAGTTATAGTTACTAGTTATAGTATAGTAGTTAGTATATAGTTATAGTTACTAGTTATAGTATAGTAGTTAGTATATAGTTATAGTTACTAGTTATAGTATAGTAGTTAGTATATAGTTATAGTTACTAGTTATAGTATAGTAGTTAGTATATAGTTATAGTTAGGTTTAGTAGGAGGTGAAGAGGAGGTGACTAGCCTAAACAATGGCCGCCAGGCGGTGAAGGTCAGCTGACTGTCAGCTGACCTCTGACCTGGCCCAGACCACCACGACTGTTTGGATGAAAACAAAATGTCTGGTAATTGTTGTGTTGCTGAAAAGGAAAATGTCATATCACACACACACACACACACACACACACACACACACACACACACACACACACACACACACACACACACACACACTCAGTCAGCCAGTACTACAGATAATGAGTCACCTATAATGAGACTCTCCTGTCAGACGAGCTGTGTCAGCTACTGACAGTTTTATATTTCCATGTGGAGATGCTGCTCTGTCGCGGTGAATCCACACTATACTATATATACTCTATTATACTATATATACTGTATATACACTATACTATATATACTCTATTATACTATATATACTGTATATACACTATACTATATATACTCTATTATACTATATATACTGTATATACACTATACTATATATACTCTATTATACTATATATACTGTATATACACTATACTATATATACTCTATTATACTATATATACTGTATATACACTATACTATATATACTCTATTATACTATATATACTGTATATATACTATACTATATATACTCTATTATACTATATATACTGTATATACACTATACTATATATACTCTATTATACTATATATACTGTATATACACTACACTATATATACTGTATATACACTATACTATATATACTCTATTTTACTATATATACTGTATATACACTATACTATATATACTCTATTATACTATATATACTGTATATACACTACACTATATATACTGTATATACACTATACTATATATACTCTATTATACTATATATACTGTATATACACTACACTATATATACTCTATTATACTCTATATACTGTATATACACTATACTATATATACTTATTATACTATATATACTGTATATACACTATACTATATATACTCTATTATACTATATATACTGTATATACACTACACTATATATACTCTATTATACTCTATATACTGTATATACACTATACTATATATACTGTATATACACTACACTATATATACTGTATATACACTATACTATATATACTCTATTATACTATATATACTGTATATACACTATACTATATATACTCTATTATACTATATATACTGTATATACACTATACTATATATACTCTATTATACTATATATACTGTATATACACTACACTATATATACTGTATATACACTACACTATATATACTGTATATACACTACACTATATATACTGTATATACACTATACTATATATACTCTATTATACTATATATACTGTATATACACTATACTATATATACTCTATTATACTATATATACTGTATATACACTATACTATATATACTCTATTATACTATATATACTGTATATACACTACACTATATATACTGTATATACACTATACTATATATATACTCTATTATACTATATATACTGTATATACACTACACTATATATACTCTATTATACTATATATACTGTATATACACTATACTATATATACTCTATTATACTATATATACTGTATATACACTACACTATATATACTGTATATACACTATACTATATATACTCTATTATACTATATATACTGTATATACACTACACTATATATACTGTCTATACACTATACTATATATACTCTATTATACTCTATATACTGTATATACACTACACTATATATACTGTATATACACTATACTATATATACTCTATTATACTATATATACTGTATATACACTATACTATATATACTCTATTATACTATATATACTGTATATACACTACACTATATATACTCTATTATACTATATATACTGTCTATACACTACACTATATATACTCTATTATACTATATATACTGTCTATACACTATACTATATATACTCTATTATACTATATATACTGTATATACACTATACTATATATACTCTATTATACTATATATACTGTATATACACTATACTATATATACTCTATTATACTCTATATACTGTATATACACTATACTATATATACTCTATTATACTATATATACTGTATATACACTATACTATATATACTCTATTATACTATATATACTGTATATACACTACACTATATATACTCTATTATACTATATATACTGTATATACACTATACTATATATACTCTATTATACTATATATACTGTCTATACACTATACTATATATACTCTATTATACTATATATACTGTATATACACTATACTATATATACTCTATTATACTATATATACTGTATATACACTATACTATATATACTCTATTATACTCTATATACTGTATATACACTATACTATATATACTCTATTATACTCTATATACTGTATATACACTATACTATATATACTCTATTATACTATATATACTGTATATACACTATACTATATATACTCTATTATACTATATATACTGTATATACACTACACTATATATACTCTATTATACTATATATACTGTATATACACTATACTATATATACTCTATTATACTATATATACTGTATATACACTATACTATATATACTCTATTATACTATATATACTGTATATACACTATACTATATATACTCTATTATACTATATATACTGTATATACACTATACTATATATACTCTATTATACTATATATACTGTATATACACTATACTATATATACTCTATTATACTCTATATACTGTATATACACTATACTATATATACTCTATTATACTCTATATACTGTATATACACTATACTATATATACTCTATTATACTCTATATACTGTATATACACTATACTATATATACTCTATTATACTATATATACTGTATATACACTACACTATATATACTCTATTATACTATATATACTGTATATACACTATACTATATATACTCTATTATACTATATATACTGTATATACACTATACTATATATACTCTATTATACTATATATACAGTACTACAACACATCCTGTATATACAGTAATATGTATACAGAATACTGTATGCTATGTACTGTATATACAGTATATTCTGTATACAGTACACACAGAATAAACAACACAACACAATAAACAACATCAACAGATCAGCCAGTCCACTGAGCTGTGTGGTAAAACAAGGACTGAGGATATAGAATAAGTTGCTTGGTATAAAGTATTTATAGGTAAAGTGACTGATAGTGGCAGCAGATACAGTATAAACAGTATATACAATAGAATATACAATAGAATATACAATAGAATATACAATAGAATATACAATAGAATATACAATAGAATATACAATAGAATACAGAAATACAGAAATATATCATTCTTCACAGCCAAGTTCAAACATTCGACTACATTGTTTTTATTGACTTTCAGCAACAAGCAAACAGCTGATTATGCTCCATCATTGATTAATATAGTGTTATAATGATATAATATATAATATGAATATAGCAGTCGTAGGTGTAATAGTCCAGATATTCCAGGCAGCAGCAGCAGAGTAGATCTAACGAGCTGCTGCCTCCACATGAAATATGAGATTAAACAGTGGTTAGTTGTCATCTATTGATCCTGTTATCTTTATTCATCCCTGTGTGTTTGTGTCACCTGCTACAAACACATTTCCCTTTTCTCTGCATCATCTATAACGAGGCGGTGCTGACACGTCTGTTCACCTCGCAGATATTTCAAAGGGGATTTTCTGAATCTGTCTTTTTCAGAGTCTATTCCTGTGATCCAATAACATCAAATAATCCATGCGGCGTGTTTCCATCGCTGCTGCAGGTAATAAGAAGGAAGCAGCTGATCCGAGGCCCAGAGGCAGCCCAGAGATCCCCTTAACTCCACGGATCTTCATCTGAAACGTTAACCCTCTGCACGCCACTGGCAGCAACACCAACACGACGCTGCACTGAATTAATCAGCAGGTTTTATCAGGGGTCAGATGTTATTTACACGCAAAATAACTTCAAAAAAATCAAGTTACATGTTTTTATTTGGTGAAAATGTTCCCGAATTCTGAATAAAAGACAACCTTTGGAGACAGTGATGCTCACATAGCAAATGTCCATCAGCAATAGGGATATCATGAGACCTTCAAAATAAAAGCCTAATCTGTAAAAACATAGATTTTATATCACAGCTTTTTAGAAAAATGAAGATAAAATAATTGTTACCATGGCAACACTATGCAATAGAGGGTTGAAACATGTGACACTTCATGAATATTCTATGTCAAGTTGGCTCCGCCCTATGACGTCATAATATGCTAATTAGATGGTAAATTGACTACATAGACTTTGGGTCATCATTAATATTTCTCTAATTTACAGAAAGTTTCTATCTCTGATCACTTTGAAGTTACAGCCTTTTGAAAATAAGACGTCACAATCAAATGTTTTAGAAAAAAACTGATTTTGACAGATTTGATATTCAGAAAATGCAGCTGGATATTAGTAAAAACTAATTAATTTGAAAGGTTTTAGTCTAAGATGAATGTTTAATACCATCAAATTCATGATTTTAGAAATTAAGTTCACTTTGAAATTGAGACGTCAAAATCATTTTAGATAAAACCTCCCAGGTTCTCACAGTCAGCAGCTTCTAAAGGTTCTAAATGTTATTTATACAGCAGCTGCACAATCAAATGAAGGAACATGAGTAAATAACAATAAACAGCAGGCAGTTAAATACAGAACAAACAGGAGAAACAGCTAAAAACAACAGAATATACAGGAAATACAGATATATACAGGTTAAAACACATTAAACATCATCAAAACCATCTCAATGTGTTTTATAAATGAACATTAAATGATGTTAAATGATGTTTCATCATCTAGGATATCAACAAATGTGACTGTTTAATTATCATCATAATAAAATACAATAATAATATAATATATGAACATTATTATAATGTGATGTGTGCTCTCACATAGAAACTGAACTTGTTGGTTGTGCTGATTGTGATTTAACTCCTAATAATAATACTAATAAAATATCAACAGGACGACGGCGCCACCTGCTGGAGACAAACAGCAAACTACACGTTTTAATTCTATTCCACAGATTTTCCCTTTAACAGTTTATCTTCAGGTAAAAACTGTCTCTATAGTTTCAGTAACTTCTAAATATAATATGGAAGCAGAACATTTCATTCAGTTAATAGTGTAATAAATACTGTGTTAGTTGGTTTATAACGATAATTATTCCTACATCTGTCTTTAATTAGTATTAAACCTCAGCTCCAACAATAAATAGTGTTTTATCTGTATTAAACCCAATGTTACTGTTCCAGCATCAATATATATCATCAATATCCACATCATCAATACTATAATAAATAAATTAATAGAATATCAGTAGTAGAGACTATTTACATATTTAATGTAGATTTGAGCTGTTATTTTATTGTCTCTTCTTAAACATTTGTAGTAAAACATGAATTTAGTTGAATTATCTGGAATTATTTTATTCCATTCACAGAGAAAAATATGATTAAAAATGAGATAAATAAAACATCAAAAATATGATATGAGATAAAAAAAAATCTCAAAAAAGACGTAAAAATGATGCAAATAAATCAAAAATATGAGTTTAGCTTAAGAAAAGACAAACATATGAAACACAATGTTAAAATAGTTTAATATAATATCAGTAGTAGAGACTATTTACATATTTAAATTAGATTTGATAATTTGATTTTAATTGGCTCCTTCATAATCTCATTTTTAAACATCTATCAGAATATTCTTCATGTTCTATAATGATCCTAATTGACCTTTGAACTCTTATTAATCATTAAACTTGCTCTGCAGATAATTTATATCTTTTTGTTTTAACTTTTAAAAGACGTATTTTTTCCTCTAATGTGTAAAATTAAACCATTTTGATAAAATGAGTAACTGTTGGTGAATAATTAGAATAAAAAACAAATTTAAAGTTTAAAACTATAATAAATTATAAAAAGCTTTGATCCAGTGTAAATCTGATATTAACAAACCAACGTTTCCTCTGATCAGAGTGATTTCTATGATTTTATGGACAAATAATCGATGTTTAAAGTCTCATTAAACGTTGAACTTTGCATTGCATTTAATTATTTTCCTGATTGGGGTCAGTTTTCTTCTTCTTTTAAGTATTTTTGTGATCTTAGATTTTCTTTTCTAATGTTCTAACTCTGTTTTCTGTCCAACAGCAACATCAATAGATTCTGACTCTTCTGTCGTCACATGTTATAGATTTATTCTGATTCCAGGTTTAAGTCTAATAACCTTTGTGTTTGTAGAGATATTTAACATTTATTATCATTTAGAGCAGGAAAACTGATAAAGCATCAGGTTTAAGGTGTTTTTATGATGTTAATGTTCTGTTCTGAGTGTAGATACAGCAGGAACTACAGCTTGTTGCTGTGATCTCTCCTGATTCCTCAGCCCTGTTAATTAATCTGTTGGTTCGTTAGTTTCCAGCCCTGCTCACCTGTCCTCCAGGTGACTCACCTGTTCCATTCCACCTGCTGTCTGTCCTCATCACATCCTCAGGTAAAGACCTGCTGCTTTACTTCCTTTGTTCCTCAGGCTGTTTTTAGGCCAGATCTGTGTTTTCTGTATCAGATTACCTGGTTACCTGGACCTGCACCTGCTCACCTGTCTGTCCTCTGACACACACACACACACACACACACACACACACACGCGCGCACACACGCACGCAGGCAAAGACAGAAAATGCTTCAGACGTGGTTTTAAACTTTCCTTTAATCAGTTAATATACACAAACACTACAGCATGGTGAGAAGTATTCAGATTAACCCATTAAAGCCTATGAGTCTATGACTGTCACTTTATACATGAAATAAAAAACGTGAAGGTTACTCAAACAGATTAATGACAGGATAGGACAGAACCTGGACAAAGGGTTTAATCAAATAATTAAAGTTTCCAACTACTTCCTGTCACATGACGTCAACTTCCTGCTGAGAACAAAGACAAACCCTCCAGAAAGACTCGTTTTATTTTATTATTCTGATTTTAACCCTGACATGTTTATATCTATTTAATCATTCAAGTCTATAGAATGTTATATATGGGATGAATAGGTTTTTGTTTATGGGCAGATTAGTGCAAACAGCAACTATAACAAAAGGAAAAAATAGATGCATAACAGGATTGTTAGTGACTCAACTGATAATAATTATATGGATGAAAATAACTGTGTTTAAATGGTTGTAAAAATACCTGTAGCAGCTGATAATATAATAGATTTACCCTCTAAAATATGGTAATAATTGGTGTATAACACAATAAAAGTCCTGAACTGATAATAACTTTTTGGCAAGAACACAAAAACTTAAATGACGTAATAAATGATAACGTAAGTTATTACGTGATATTATGTATTAGTTATTACATTATTGTTCTATTAGGTTATTGGTCTATTACATCATCGGCTGCTACACTATTAATACAGCAATATATAAATACTGCATTACCAAACAAAGTGATATTCTACTTCAGTAAAAGTACTTAAGTACTGTGAGTGTCATGTAGTTAAAGTATTGCAGTAAAAGTACACACTGTGAGCTTCCTGTAGTTAAAGTATTGCAGTAAAAGTACACACTGTGAGCTTCCTGTAGTTAAAGTATTGCAGTAAAAGTACACACTGTGAGCTTCCTGTAGTTAAAGTATTGCAGTAAAAGTACACACTGTGAGCTTCCTGTATTACATCAGACCATTTTGTCCAGACTTGGGTGGAGGTTGTGCTGCTATCTGAGGAATCTGAGTCATTTAAATGGAAGAATTCTTTCACTTGTTGTGTTTTGGACCAACAGGAGGCTGAACACGTCCTGGAAGTGACTGGAACAGAAAAAACAGGACTTGACTTCAGGATCTGGGGCCAAACACATAAACCTGATGGGACACAAATCAACAGTCCATCAGCACTTCCTTAATAAACGAATCAATAAATGGACGCGGCCTCCCTGGAAGCTGAATATTCAGTTGGACTAATGAGGCAATCAGACGGCCTTTATTTGCACTGATGAGGCTGAACCGTGTCCAGGACCTTCACCTGCCGCCTCCTCGGCTGCCTGCTTTTAAATGGCTGTAATTGCTCGGCAGTAAAAGCTCTGCTCCCTTCTGTCAGCTCGTTTTTCAAAAGGCGGTGGAAGTGCATTTATTTGAGCTGTAACCTGGACGGGTCAGTAATTAACGGCGGCTGGCCCACAGTAAGCCTGCTTCTCAAACAATTACTTTCAAAATAAACACTGAAGCCGGTTATAGGTATTGATTTAGATATTGATCCTGGTCTTGGTGCTGGTGGACTGAACAATGAGGAAGTTGGTTTTAATGCCTGGAAATTCACTGGGAATTCTGAGAAAGTTCAAGCAGTTGTTGCACTAAATGAATCTGATGCAAAGTAATGTTCAAACATGTTTATATGAATATATCTATAGTGTTACTGACTTATTTCATGTGATATGTGTGAACCAGAGATATCTATAGACACTAGATGATTATATATATATATATATATATATATATATATATATATATATATATATATATATATATAGACACTAGATAATTCTATAGATATCTATAGAAAGTAATATTACAATGAATGACTTTGCAATGACAATTGAAAGAAAAGCTGCAATTTCAAAATATTTATTTGCCTGTTTCATAGCTAATAACATGTAGAACAAGCTAAACCCTTTGAAAATCTGTCAAAATTTGAGTGAATTATTAGTATTTTGCAATTAGTTAGTAATTAGTAATTGCAATATGGCCAATGTTGGGACGTAGCCTGGTCTAGCTTGTTTAATTCATATCTTATTTTTTTTGTAAAAGATTTTGTATGTAAAATATATATTTCATTCTTTTTACATGAATGGAACGAGTAACTTTACAGTTTACTGGTAAATCAGAAGTAGGCAATTTATATTTTGTTGTAATTACACATAAAAATCATAACCTTATATATTATATTGTATATTGTAATAAAAGTGGTTTTAACTATTTCAGAAAGTGCGGGAAGGTTTCAGCCAATCACAGCTCATTTAAGAAAGGGCAGAAAGGTGTCAGCCAATCACAGCTCATTTAAGAAAGTGCGGGAAAGTCTCAGCCAATCACAGCTCATTCCAGAAAGTGGGGGGGGCATTGGTGTGTCACAGCTGCGGTGAAGCAGGGTCCGTAATGGCGGACACTCGTTAAACCGCAACAACAAGCGCTGATACAAATAAGAAGAAATAATAAAAAGAAGTTGGAATAAGAGAAACTGGTGAGCTGCTAACTTAAATTTATTAGTTTAATGTTTAATTTAAATTGATGTCGGAGCTGTGGTGTGTGTTTGTTTGGTATGAGGTGAAGTTTAAATGGAACCGTGATTAACGGCTATTAGTAGTTTAGCATGTTAGCATTATGCTAACAGTGGAAAACTCAATGTTTATTGTTTATTACAACAATAAAGAAATATTGTTGTAATTGTTTCTTCTTAGTTTGTCTATGAAAACAGTGATTTGTAGCTGTGTGTGTTGTAGCTGTGTTTTAACTTGAGTTATGGAAGAAAAACAGGAGAGAGAACGTTTTATGCCATGGATCAGACATTTTTGTCAATTTAAAATGGATATTTTCAAGTTTTAAAAGTTGTACTTTGATGTAAAAGACCTTGAAAATGCATAATTAACAAGACATTGGTCCAGTGACAGCTCCTTTATGATGGGTTGTGTTTGGAAGTTTGTTTATTAAATTCTTTTTATTTATTTATTCTTTTATTTTGATATTTATGTTGATTAATTGCCTGTTAGCTGCCTTGTGTTTTTTGTTCCACTCATGGTTAAGAATGTCTTGTGTTAGTTAATGATAATTGTTCAATTAAAAAAAAAATTCATGTCTAGTTTTTATTAATATTACTACTATTTTATTTATTAATTTTCTGTTGATTTATATCATGTTTCTATCAACCCGAGTTATTCTTCCTTATGATATTACAGCTGTTTCATACTTTTTAACTGGAAAATATCCATTTTAACAGACATATGTTTGGTTCATGGCACAAGTCAAATCTATTGAAAGGAGAGTTTTTTTCTGTATTGACACCAGATATCATTTTCTGAAGTAGGATCCCATGGTAGAGAGTAATGTGAAACTACATCGGGTTCAGTTTGATGACTTTAAACTGCAAATATGTGATGTTGGAGGATCAGAACCTCAAATAAACCCCACAACAGTGCAGATACGAGACCTGTAAACGTGACCTGTGCCACGAAAGAATTCACAACTTCAAACATTCAGGGAAAAAATGTTGAAGACTTTAATTTAAAACCCTAAACTAACAATACTGATACCACAGATGGAAAAATGTACTATTATAATCATCCATCATCATAATTTATGTCCTTGAGACATAATTGAATCAGGAATAAAAGGGGTCAGCTGCATCCTGAACACTGCTCCAGCTCAGGAAGCTTTAATTAATTGGTTTAATTATAATATTACTGTCAGGTGTGTCTCCAACAGGTCCACTTTGTTTCCTTGTGAACCAAAGTTGAGAATAATTATTAAACTTCTGTTTGCTGGTGACCATCATTTAGAGAAATAAAATGTCTTATCTACAAATAAATATAACTTTTCATCTGTCGCATTTTTCAGATAATGTAGTTAAAAAGTAAAACTACTTTTTTAAGAAGTAAAATGCTGAGATGTTTAAAAGATAAAATTTGATCTTTTAAAATATATTTTGAGGCTAAATGAAGAGTAAACAGATAAAATAGACATTAAAATAAGTGTTTAATACTAGTATTTAATAATAGTCTAATTTGATCAACTAACAGTGAAACTCTGCTTTGTTTTATTCTGTGAACATACAGTAAAATTTAATTTCTATTGTTTTATGTGCTGATGGCTGCTTAATGCTTGTTAAATAATTCCATTGTTTCTATTAATGTATAGGATGATATAATATTTAGCATATTTCTATATTAATTCAACAGTATAACCTTATTTTAATGGGGTAAATGTACTGATGCTGCTTATAAAATGACTTTTTAGCAGCTTTTAGATGCTACTAGACCAGAGTTTAACCACATGAGTCTGCAGCCAAACCTTATTTCAGTCTTATAGAAGTTCAGACTTTGTCCACTAGATGTCAGCTGTAGAAATCATAGTACATGTGTACAATTATGAAGTACTTTTACTTTACTTGAGTACTTCCATTTGCTGCTACTTTATACTACATTTATTTTATAGCTGGACACATAAAACAGATGAGTTGAATATTTGTATTAATTGAAGTTTAAGACAACAAAACATAAGTAGTGAATGTTTCTTCAGTGTGTATATAATGCAGTATATTAAATATATATTATTCACTGTTACATACACAACATATATGAATTTTACTTATACTTGCAATATATTAGTACATTTCCAACTAATACTTGTATATATATTTAATAAATAATATATTTTAATGCATAAAACATTAAAAGGTTCATATTTTCATGTCTTTTTCTTCTGTGTAGAATCTAAAACATCATTTTCTCAGGAGAAAACACATGTTGCAAAAACTGAAGTTTAACAGTTAAAACACACACAGGGTGAACATTTTAAAATAAAAGATAAAATTCCCCTTTAATCATCATGTTTTAGATGTTTTAATCCTCAGATTTGTTTCTACTCCTGATGATTTGCTGTTTCCTTCCTTCACCAAAAGGAGGCGACATTACACCAGAAATAAAACCACATATCAGCTGTAAAACCTCAACATGTGTCTGTTCTCATCACTTTAGGCTGTTTTACCTTTTTAAGAAATAAGAACTAAATCAATCCTCAGATTATCTGATATGTTCATATTTTCCTTTTGGTCTGTGTAGAATCTGAAATGTCACCAAAGATAAAAACTTCCTAAGATGCAGCAGCAAACTGAAAAGTTGAAGTTTAACAGGTGAACATTTTCAATCTGAATAAAATTCCTTCAATTAATCATCATGTTTTAGATGTTTTAATCCTTCAGATTTGTTTCTACTCCTGATTATTTGCTGTTTCCTTCCTTCACCAAAAGGAGGCGACATTACACCAGAAATAAAACCACATATCAGCTGTAAAACCTCAACATGTGTCTGTTCTCATCACTTTAGGCTGTTTTACCTTTTTAAGAAATAAGAACTAAATCAATCCCCAGATTATCTGATATATTTATATTTAGTTTATAGTTTATGTTTTTTCCCTCCTCTGTTCTGTGTAGAATCTGAAATGTCACTTCAGCTCTATCATCCTCTCAGGGTAAATGATTCCTCGGTTGCAGCAGCAAACAGATAAAGTTAAATTAAACGGTTAAAAATTAAAAATAAAATCAAAAACAGGTGAACATTTTTCCATCAAATTAAAATTCTCCTTTAATCTTGTTTTCGAGGTATTGATCTTTCAGATTTGTTTCTACTCCTGATGATTTGCTGTTTCCTTCCTCCACCAAAAGGGGGCGACATTACACCAGAAATAAAACCACATATCAGCTGTAAAACCTCAACATATGTGTCTGTTCTCATCACTTTAGGCTGTTTTACCTTTTTTTTAAGAATTAAGAAGCAGATTATTTGAGATGTTCATATTTTCATATCTTTTTTTCTTCTTCTCCTGTGTAGAATCTGAAATGTCGCCTCAGCTCTGTGGTCCTGTCAGGGGGGGAAGTCAGAGCCGGTGTCAGGTTGTTGCTGGCGTCAGTGTTGGTGGGCTGCACCGGCGGCGGCTCGGCGGCGGCGAGCGGGGCTCCTTCCTGCCTGCTGGAGATCGTGTACTGGCTGCGTGAGTTAGCCCCTAAGCCGCCCTGCCTTCACCGGCATTCACCCAAATCTGTCACACAGATTTGACACTGCGTCACTGTGAGTGCACCCTGAGCTGACATGTATATAATGTGGAATATTGTGCACATTTACAGCCTGGACTTTCCCTCAGAGCATCAACGCTCTCCTGGTTTTCAGGATTGTTCTTTTTTTTTTCTCTTTGTAGGAAAAAAATACAAGTTGGACTCATTTTAATAATAATCCAACATTTTTTAATGTCCAGAGTTTAGTCACTTTTACAACACATCTGAATATTAAATATTTAGCATCAAGGAATAATGTGAAGTGAAAAATTAGATTATTTCTGTAGATTTGATCAGATTTAAAATTAATTCTATATCTAAACATATATCTCTATATTTTGAGGGCTTTGCACTCGATGTGATTTTACGTCTTTACGTTTCTTTGGACAGTGGAGATTTAATCGTCAAACGTTGGGTGTGTTGAAGCTGTAAACCTAACAACACCAGTCAGCTCCGATTAGCCTCACAGCTATTTGTGCCTGAGAAATTACCCAGAATGCTTCTTGAATCTTTTTCCTCCACTGATCCAGTTTTCAGAATAAATTAATTACGGCTTCTTTTTTTTTTTTTTTTGAATCGGAACTATATAGAAATATAAAATATTATTAAAAAAAATAAATGCAATTTCTCTGAAATGATCCCACATTAAATCTTGTAAATGTTAAACACACACATGCTGTGTTCAGTGTGTTTTTATCTGTTGATTTAGATTTTTTCTCCACAGTTAAGCTGCAGATGGAGCATTAATTATACACTCGGTTTAACTATCAGCTACATGTATTTACTCACTGTTCCCCATTGACAGCATCGTGTTATTAGGATATTTGCAGTAATGATCGACTAATATATTTCCAATACATGAACGGCTCCGTGCTTATTCAGGCTTACATCCTCGCCCGTCGGCGTCTGTGTTTTTTACCAGCGGCTCTTCCCTGGAGAAAGTTCAGCGAGCTGAGGCGAGTAAACCGAGCGCCCCTCACCCCGGGTTCACTCCTCCTCTTCCCTCCGAACGGCAGCCGCTCTGCAGCCGCTGCTTCTGCAGCAGTTACTGGATAAACTGGGAGCGACTGGGCCTCGGTGGCCAATAAGGAGGATTTTCTCTCCCCAGCCGTCGTGGCTTTGCCTGTTTGTGCTGCACAAAAAGTGGCAGAAACTCGTTTTTTTTTTTTTTTTGTTCAGGATTCTTGAGGCATAAAGTCGCATGTTTAAACAAATAATAATATTCAATGTGAGATATTTAACTGATATAAAGACATGTGTGTCTGTGTCTCCTGCAGGCCTCAGAACATCAGGATTCATTTGTAAATGAGGATCTGCTCCTCTGGGGAACCTGAAGCCTCTTTTTTTTTTTTTTTTTTAAAGAAAATAGAGCTTAAAAATCTGCTAAACGAGTCAGCAGCAGCAGCAGGATCTCACAGGTAATGAGTTTGATTAATTTTTGACCTTTGGAAACTTTTCACTCCTTTTTTTAAGCCCCGTTTTAGTTTTGCCACCCTGGGATAATAACAGCGTTGGAGGAAATACTCCAGAAGAAATACCACAATATAAAATACTCTGGTACAGAAGTATCTGTACATTAAAAGTATTTGTACTCGTGTTGCAGGAAATCCTGCTCTGATTCTGTGAAACCCAGTAGATAAATGACATTTTATTTTCATTAGAGATACTGTTAGTTGATTTGTGTAGAAAAAGAATTTAAACTACACACTATTTAATTTATTCTGTACTTTAAGCTAAGGTTTAGAATGTAATGGAGTATTTTATTTATTTCTTTTTACAAGTATCTGAGCTGAGTTTATTGTTTTAGACACATATGGGTCAAAATGTCAATTATCACTATATTCAATCAGCGTTTTTCTTCCTTTTTTAGAATCGAATGCATTCATCCAGATCTGTGCAGCGGATAAAATTCGACATATATGTACGATGTGTTGGCTCCTCTCCTTACTCACAGGTAAACTTAAAAAAAAAAAAAAAAGTTTTTGGCCTATAAATAATAATGCAGGGATACTTATTTCCTCACACACAGGTGTTTAGAGATTCTCTGTCTGATAAATCATGATTTGTAAACTTTGCCACAGACAGCAGTGACAGGTTTCCTCTGATAATGTAGAGAAATGGGGGGAAACGGAGGGCCGGGCTTAAGTAGAGCCGTGATTTAGAGCGGAGAGAGCCGCAGCATCTCTTCCTTCCAGCGGAGGCCCTCCTGGGTTTGATTTAATTCTCTCCTCGCACTATTAAAAAGGCCTTCCACTCTCTTCACTGCATGCACCTTGCTGTCATAACTGGCACAAAATCATTTATCAATGCCGTGAGACTCGGGCCTTTCGCAGTGTATATTTTTCCATTATTGATTGTGTGTGTAATGCATGAAGAAGTACAAAGATGGCTCTCCTCCTGTGTCGGAATGACCATATTAGGCCAGTAGATGAGGCAACTTCTTTTTCCTGCTTCATCCAGGATCTATACGGCAATCATCATTCACGCTGGGGAAAGAAAAAAAAGACAAACTTTGTTCTCTTTATGCTTCTTCTTCTTCCTCGTCGTCGTCTGGGCGTTGAACTGGGATCCTGCAGGATGCTCGGCCGGTTATTTGGTGCCGTAAACTGAAAGGCGGTGAATGTCAGCGTCTCCCTTTGTTGTTTAATTTATTTTCTTTTCAAAGTGAAGGGAGGTGTCCTTGCTGTGAGAGTTAGTCATTGATGTGGCTATAGTTAGTCCGCCCCCCGCTGCCTGAGCCCGTAGGAGCCGCCGCCGCCCCTCCCCCCCCCCCTCCTCCTCCTCGCCGCCGCCGTTTGGGCTCGTTCGGTCAGTCCGGCTGCACCTGGACGAGCCGCCGCACTTCACCGGGAACAAAAGACGTGAGCGTGAAGTACGGCGGACGAAGTTCCAAGAGTCTCTCTGCTCCCGAGGTCAAAACGAGTCCCGTAACCTTCTCAACAAAGAAGAGCAGAGACTCTGAGTTCACTGTGTTAGTGTTGGAGGAGGCTGCATCACCACCGTTTATCTGCACATCCACACATTTAATACTTATATACAGATGCATAACCACTGATCTAATGGTAAATTAATCTATACATCACTGACACTATTAATCAATATTTAACTGGTAGTTTGGATCATAAAATGCTGTAACATTTGGATCAGTGTTTCCCAAAAGCAGAAGAATTTGTCAATTAATTGATTATTTAACTGTCACATTAATCACTAACTGGTTCCAGCTTCTCTTCTCTGATTATTTCCTGGTTTCTTTAGTCTCTATAATAATAAACTGATGATCTTTGGACAAAAAAAGACATTTTAGGTTGAATCTTCAACGTAAAATGTTGAATTGATAGGAAACCGTCGTTAGTTGCAGGTCTAAAAACTACTGGTACCACATTAGAGCCAATTATCTACAGTTATTCATAGTAAAAGTACTATCATATACAAATAAAAGCAATGATTTAAATAACAGAATATTAAAATATATAAATATATTTTTGTCCAGACCAACAGTCCACAACCCAAAATCATCAGTTTATTATTATAGAGACTGAAGAAACTTCCTAAATAATGACGATTAATCGATTATCTATTATTAATGTAACAACTAATCACTGCAGCTCTAATTTTATAAGCTTATCATGCTGAAGATCACAGTAATATTTATTAATTCTTGTAGATTTCTGAAAAGGTTAAATGTGAATTGAGCCTCAGGGTCTAACGATGGAAAACTCAAATCGTTTGTCACATAATAAACTGATATCAGCTTCCATATGTGTTTAAATGCAGGTTCAGTGTTTCTAAAGGCAATGGAACATTATTTAGCTTGAATTATTCCTCCTGTTCATGTGGATTTAAACCATCTGATCTTAACGAGGTGGAGGAAACGTCCACAGCTCGTCTGTAAACGGGTTAATATGATCTGAGTTACACCTGTCAGGTAAATATTTTACCATTAGTCTGTTCAGTCTCCTCTGTTTCTCAGTGATGGTAGAGGAATATAAAGGGAACATTAAAGAGGGAATTCTGAATTCAGTAGGTTCAGAAATGTCTTTTGAACAGAAAGAGGATTTTGAATTCTGTCCCTTTTAATTACAGAAACATAATTGTCTTAATGGTCAAAAATCAGGAGGAATCACAGCAAATCACTGATTCATTATTTTATATTATGGAGCTGATTTAATCCATTAAAACAAAAAGTAAATTTCCTCTGAATAAAGACATGACAACAACTTTTATTGCTGTGGCTTCATAATTAAAACACTGACGTGATCTCACCTGAACAGTCACATGACGGCACAGGTTACATCTATTTAATCTCACCTGTCTGTCTAATGTCTGCCCCAGTGCATGATGGGAAACACCTGCTGTCAGCTGATCAAAGCTCTGATTGGCTCAGGTGAACATGAGGTTTTCAAACACTGCTTTTTTTATTTTAAAGATTTAAATTGTACATGTCTGATATTTAATAAATGATTTCATGTCTATTTCTATTGATCAGTGTTTAATATATTTGTCCAAGTACATTTTAATAAAATGATTCAATGACGCTACTGTAACACAGCTTCAGTTAAACTGAATTATTTTAATATAATTTAATTATACTTTATCTCAGGAAGGAGATGTGACTGAGTGTGACAGCTGAGCTGATTTATGATCAGAGTGTTGACCTGTGGGTTAAAGCTCCACCTGCTGCTGGTTGAATCTTCTATGTAAAATAATTAAATAATATTGGAGATGAGGGAATGAGACGTCCTGATGATGAAAAGGGTCAAGTTATTTTAATAGGTTACAGATCTCTGTTTAAACAGTGATGAAGTAGATTGATAAACAGGATGTAGCCTGGAATTCCTGATATACATTAATATATCTTAATTATAGAGGTTTTATGTATAGGTGTGTGTATATATCACAGAAAACCGTGTCTGTCCTTTAAATGCTACCATCAGTGTCGAAGGGGAGGAGCCAAAAAAGATCATTCTGTAAAGAAAAAAAAAAGGCGCTGTAATTGGTAGATGTTGATCTTATGTGTTTGAAAACCTCCATTTGTTCTATTTAATTATAATGATACCAAATAGCTTTATCAACATCTAACTAATGGTGTTATCAGAGTCCCTGCAGCTGGAGGTAAATGGAGGAATCTATTACAGCCTCAGAGCTCTTATCTCAGCTGTCTTAAATATCGGCACGTACAGTAATTTGTCCACATTTTCCATTGATTTTCCTGTTGTTTCTTTCAGGCGGGGCTGTAAACGGGGTAAATAATGACGGATGCGGTCCCTTCAGAGAGAATCCAGACCCTCGCCGGCTGTGTAACTGATGAAGGTCCACGTGATGAAGGCCAGGTGAGTGCTGGAAATCGATCAGCCGTGCTGTCGATGTTATAGGGAAGCCGGGGTTTGTTGATCACAGCCGGCGAGAGAGACGTGTCGCTAATTATAATTCATAAAGTCCGAGGAGAGAAATGTCTGCAGACCTGCAATTATCCTTATTTGTGTAAGAGCAACATTTCTACACCAGCGGTTTCTGTCGTCAGTAAGTTCCCAAAGTTCAGTTCACACGGTTTTAAAATGAACGAGTTCATTTGTTCCGTTTTTGTTTGACTTTTAATATTATAATTTAACAAATGCGGCTAATTTGGAAACGAATGGGGTATGGTTGTTCTACTTATTAAAAATGCTGCGGTAAAATGAAATTGGAGAATCATCACAGATACTTAGAGAACCGTGTGAGAAAAGAACTGAAACTGCTGCGAACAATTCAATCTGATTTATTTTAAGAGACTTTTAAACTTTGGTGCCTGTGGTTTTGCTTTTTTTCTGATTATTACAAGTTTCAAGCAAATAATGACGTGTTTTTATCTGAGAAGAAAACAGGACGATTCATATTCTAAACGACCTTTGTGGCCGTTGGGTTCAGATTTCAGAGTTTACGACACCTGAACGCACCATGAAGGTCCTCATTGGTTTTTACAAACTAATGTAAAGTTATAGATCTGAAATGTGGATGACTGCAGGTAAAAGGTCAGAGAGGGGAGGAGTCAGTGCAGGTGTGTGTTTGGGGGGAGGAGTTAGTGCAGGTGTGTGTTTGGGGGGAGGAGTCAGTGCAGGTGTGTGTTTGGGGGGAGGAGTCAGTGCAGGTGTGTGTTTGGGGGGAGGAGTCAGTGCAGGTGTGTGTTTGGGGGGAGGAGTCAGTGCAAGTGTGTGTTTGGGGGGAGGGGTCAGTGCAGGTGTGTGTTTGGGGGGAGGAGTCAGTGCAGGTGTGTGTTTGGGGGGAGGAGTCAGTGCAAGTGTGTGTTTGGGGGAGGAGTCAGTGCAGGTGTGTGTTTGGGGGGAGGAGTCAGTGCAGGTGTGTGTTTGGGGGGAGGAGTCAGTGCAGGTGTGTGTTTGGGGGGAGGGGTCAGTGCAGGTGTGTGTTTGGGGGAGGAGTCAGTGCAGGTGTGTGTTTGGGGGGAGGAGTCAGTGCAGGTGTGTGTTTGGGGGGAGGAGTCAGTGCAGGTGTGTGTTTGGGGGGAGGAGTCAGTGCAGGTGTGTGTTTGGGGGGAGGAGTCAGTGCAGGTGTGTGATGGTACAGATACAAAAATAAAAAAATGATGAATAATCGGATGATTGGAACACAACAGAAAACATTGACTCATTCATTGTTGCAGATCTGAATGTTCATCAAAAACCAACCTGATGCGACACCAGCACCACGTTCCATGAACTCTCGTTCCATCGTGTTCACACGACGACGTGTCTCCTTTTATTTTTTACTCATCGTGCCTCCCACCAGACAGTAATTACTCTCCCCAGTAAACCTGTAAAGTTTTATTTATTCTGCAGAAGAAGCGTGCTGCGTCTTCCTGGTTTTATCTGGTCCATACATCGCCGTGCATCTGCGTGGGTTAAAGCCTGGCCTCCCTCTCTCTCATTCTCTCTCTCTCTCGGTGGGCTTTGCTCGGGGATGAAGACGTCGTAATCCTCAAACAGACTTAAATTCCTCCAGAAAGGCTCTTGATCCTGAATCCACTCATTTTTCTTCAAACAACTCAAAAAAAAAAGAGAGCGCAAGAGAAGGGATATTTGGGCATGGCTGAAATCCTTGATTGAAATCTACGACAAGTGGGCACACACACACTCACACACACACACACACACACACACACACTCACACACACACACACACTCACACACACACACACACTCAGTGGCAGCTCCCCAGCCGTCTGCTGCTGTCGGCCGGTTGTTGAGCGGGCCTCTCTGAGCTCTTATTAAAAGGTAAACTACTCTAAGGCCAGGGAATCGTGTCAATCACGGGTTGTGTTCCGCCGTCTCTCTCTCTCTCAGCTCGCTGTCAGACGCTGTTATCAGCCTCAGAGCCATATGAGAACAGTGTTTGTTCTGTGCTTTAGTTTCACCCACACGGCGGATTCAAAAAGGTACAGGTCTATTTGATAGTGTATATTTCACCGCCGGAGAGAGACTGTGTTTGTTTTGCCGTGTTTGTCAGCTCATATTTGAGCTGAGGGTTCCTATTAAAACTAAACAGCATATCAGAGGAATATTGCCACCGCCAGACTTTTTTTTTTTTTTTTAAATCGCATATTGAGCCTATGGAGTGGGGAAGCAATTTAGTTGTAGTATAGTTTATAAACGCGTCTGCTGCTCGTGATGTTTTCTGTTTACTCTTGATTTTCATTTATTGGAGCACCGGGGGTTTCATATACCTCTAACTCCACCTGCGGTTATATTGCTGTTTCTAATTTCATCAAAATATTT
>CM060470.1:472500-567500 GCA_030544235.1 Lepturacanthus savala | reverse complement strand
TCTGGTTTCTCTAGTTTCTTTCTGGTTTCTCTCTAGTTTTTCTAGTTTCTCTCTAGTTTCTCTGGTTTCTCTGGTTTCTCTAGTTTCTCTAGTTTCTCTCTGGTTTCTCTAGTTTCCCTCTAGTTTCTCTAGTTTCTCTCTAGTTTCTCTGGTTTCTCTAGTTTCTCTAGTTTCTCTCTAGTTTCTCTGGTTTCTCTAGTTTCTCTAGTTTCTCTCTGGTTTCTCTAGTTTCCCTCTAGTTTCTCTAGTTTCTCTCTAGTTTCTCTGGTTTCTCTAGTTTCTTTCTGGTTTCTCTCTAGTTTTTCTAGTTTCTCTCTAGTTTCTCTGGTTTCTCTGGTTTCTCTAGTTTCTCTAGTTTCTCTGGTTTCTCTGGTTTCTCTAGTTTCTCTGGTTTCTCTGGTTTCTCTAGTTTCTCTGGTTTCTCTAGTTTCTCTGGTTTCTCTAGTTTCTCTCTAGATTCTCTAGTTTCTCTGGTTTCTCTGGTTTCTCTAGTTTCTCTCTAGTTTCTCTAGTTTCTCTCTAGATTCTCTAGTTTCTCTGGTTTCTCTAGTTTCTCTAGTTTCTCTAGTTTCTCTCTAGATTCTCTAGTTTCTCTGGTTTCTCTAGTTTCTCTCTAGATTCTCTAGTTTCTCTGGTTTCTCTAGTTTCTCTAGTTTCTCTAGTTTCTCTCTAGATTCTCTAGTTTCTCTGGTTTCTCTAGTTTCTCTCTAGTTTCTCTAGTTTCTCTCTAGTTTCTCTGGTTTCTCTCTAGTTTCTCTGGTTTCCCTCTAGTTTCTCTAGTTTCTCTCTAGTTTCTCTGGTTTCTCTAGTTTCTTTCTGGTTTCTCTCTAGTTTTTCTAGTTTCTCTCTAGTTTCTCTGGTTTCTCTGGTTTCTCTAGTTTCTCTGGTTTCTCTAGTTTCTCTCTAGTTTCTCTAGTTTCTCTCTAGATTCTCTAGTTTCTCTGGTTTCTCTAGTTTCTCTAGTTTCTCTCTAGTTTCTCTGGTTTCTCTCTAGTTTCTCTGGTTTCCCTCTAGTTTCTCTAGTTTCTCTCTAGTTTCTCTGGTTTCTCTAGTTTCTTTCTGGTTTCTCTCTAGTTTTTCTAGTTTCTCTCTAGTTTCTCTGGTTTCTCTGGTTTCTCTAGTTTCTCTAGTTTCTCTAGTTTCTCTAGTTTCTCTGGTTTCTCTGGTTTCTCTAGTTTCTCTGGTTTCTCTAGTTTCTCTCTAGTTTCTCTAGTTTCTCTCTAGATTCTCTAGTTTCTCTGGTTTCTCTAGTTTCTCTAGTTTCTCTAGTTTCTCTCTAGATTCTCTAGTTTCTCTGGTTTCTCTAGTTTCTCTCTAGATTCTCTAGTTTCTCTGGTTTCTCTAGTTTCTCTAGTTTCTCTCTAGATTCTCTAGTTTCTCTGGTTTCTCTAGTTTCTCTCTAGTTTCTCTAGTTTCTCTCTAGTTTCTCTAGTTTCCCTCTAGTTTCTCTAGTTTCTCTCTAGTTTCTCTGGTTTCTCTAGTTTCTTTCTGGTTTCTCTCTAGTTTTTCTAGTTTCTCTCTAGTTTCTCTGGTTTCTCTGGTTTCTCTAGTTTCTCTGGTTTCTCTGGTTTCTCTAGTTTCTCTGGTTTCTCTAGTTTCCCTCTAGTTTCTCTAGTTTCTCTCTAGTTTCTCTAGTTTCTTTCTGGTTTCTCTCTAGTTTCTCTAGTTTCTCTCTAGTTTCTCTGGGTTTTTTCTAAGTTTCATCATGTTTGAATAATGACAAACATCTTTATTATAATAACACGCCACATTTTTTGTCAGTAACTGTAATGGTGTTATAATGATGGGAAAGAAATCAGATTTTTCATTACTGAAAAGTAACGCTGTTATTTAGATGCCGTTATTTATAACGCCGTTATTTAAACGCTGTTATTTAGATGCTGTTATTTATAACGCCGTTATTTAAACGCTGTTATTTAAACGCTGTTATTCCCTCAGTGGTATTATGAAGATGAAATGCAAACTCAGTCCACAGACGAGTGAGTTAATGTCATGTGAAGCTGTTAACAAACATGACGCGGGGCTCTTTCCTCACACCGTTAACAGCTGTTAAAACACGTCCCCCAGCTGATGAAGGAAAATCAATGACTGTCAAATCGCCATGTTCCAGTCACATCGTTGCTGTGGCTCCGTGTTCCAGTCGTTTATCTGGACATAAAAACACTCTAACACGGAGACAACACATTCACACCCCGACTGACACGTTCACACACATGAAACTCTCTGCAAAAACTGACCCAGAGACCAGCGACTATAAATAAACACCATAAAAACTGATGAGGACGTTTTAATTAGAGCAGCTTCTGTGTTTTAACTACATCAAACTTAAACATTCCTTAAATAACCTGGAAAATCAACTTGATCAACTTTAAAACTTGAGTCTGCTGAGTTATTAAAGTGATAATTAAAAATCTGATTCTACCAACTCCTTGATTACATTAAAGTTATTGACCACCAGTTTTCTTTGTCTTGATTCTGCAGTTAATCATTTATCGATTAATCACTAATCGATTAATGGATTAGTAGTTTAAAAATAAATAAAAATGACTCAAATTAATTGAATATCAAAATAATCTGAGATCAGTGCAATTATTGGCAACTAATTGATTAATCAACTAGTCGTTGCAGCTGTATTGTAATAGATCAGATCACATTAAACACATATTCTGATAATAAATAATGGATTAGAGTCGTTTTATTTTTTAATTGATTATTTCCTGGTTTCTTTAGTCTCTCTAATAATAAACAGATGATCTTTGGACAAAAAAAGACATTTTAGGTTGAATCTTCATCTTTGGAACCACTGATCCACATTTAATGAACCAAACTACTAATTAATCCTTTCAATAATCGATGGATTACTCTACAATCAGAATAGTCATTATTTGCAGCCCTAATCCTTGTTTCTAGACAGATTATTTATTAATATTATTGTCTGTGTATTAAGTCGTGCTGCGAATCCACAAACGACTTATCGCCCCTCGTGGGATAAATAAAACCTGAACTGAGCTGAACTACTTAATTCTTTGCCTTTGGTCTGGTCTTAAGTAAATTGCAGTGTAATTTCTCCGCTGGTAGAATCCTGCAGAACCCTCCCCCCCTCCTCCATAATCAGTTTGATCCATGCTCGGTTAGAGGTTAGCTGTCCCCCCGCCGGCCCGGAGACGGAGGGTTTTTAAGGAGCGATCCTCGAGAAGCATCCGTCAGCGCGGTAAAAAGATCCCCGACAGCCATACATCATCCCCCCGCCCCGGTTGCAGGCCCCTGTATTTAAGAGACTATGGCAGTCAAAAGCCCATAAAAAGTGAGTGACTCCTCGGGAGCGTGGGGAGGAGATCCGACGTGAAAAAAGGGGAGATAATGTGCTCGCTCGCTAATGGGCAGCCGACTAGACGCCGGCTCATTTTTCACATCGTGTCATCTGTGAGGTTTGAATAAAAGTAACGGCCCTGGATCTCCCTGCCTCTCTCTCTCTGCTCCCCTCACTTTTATTTGTGTTGACTCGTCGGATCAGTCATGGCGGCGATGATGACAGGTCGCTTCTCGTCCTACGTCATATCAAACGCAGCGATCTGACAGAAGGAACGCTGACAACATCGCACACTCTGTCTTTTGTAATTTTCCTAGAGGAGGAAAGCGAAGGGGGTCTCCAGTAACGAGAACCCGTGTCAGTCAAAGTTAAGTGGCTGTTTTAAGATAAATAGGAGCAGATACGTGTGTGTGTGTGTGGTGGGGGGGGTTAAGAGGCTATGCTAATGTGAGCTAATTGCTCAGTCCTGTTTTAAAAAGAAAACATCCAAATTCTCTGGTTCCAGCTTCTCTTCTCTGATTATTTCCTGGTTTATTTAGTTTCTCCGGTGTGTCTTAAAAAAACACAACATAGAAATAACACTGATAATGTCAATAATTGCTTTGGGGTTCCTCAGGGTTCTAGTCTTGGTCCTTTTTGTAAATTAAATCTAGTCATTTTTTAAGAAGTAAATGTCTCTTCTCTGATTATTTCCTGGTTTCATTAGTCTCTATAATAATAAACTGATGATCTTTGGACAAAAAGACATTTTATGTTGAATCTTCATCAAACAACTAATCCATTAATATATCGATTAATTAATTAATTAGCTTCAGTCCTGGTCCAATCACACAGCTCAGACACAGACACTGAGCTTTAAAACCAGCTGTCAGCACCTCTGTAAAAATATGATGTCACAACTATACAGTCACCACTATTCACAGCCATTAAAATCAGCCAATCAGAGAAGAGGCTCATGAATATTAATGAGCCAGACACAAATCAACGTGTTCTTATAGAGCTGCAGAGAGAAAGTACAGTCAAAGTTAAAAGGCTGTTTTTTCTGAGCAGATCCCTGTTTTTATTTATTTAATATTTTTTATTTTTTTAAGGAAGCTATGCTAATGCGAGCGGATGCTGACTGCTCATTGGATGTTTTCATTTCCTTGAACATTCAGAGTTGTAGGACGCAGCGTGTCTAAATATCCATTCTGAAAAGGTTAGTGTGTAATTAACGCTTAAATTCACTGCCACTGTCAACCACACTCAGCTCAGAATAACAATAGATGCCCAGATGTTAATCTGCTCATCTGGACTGAACACAAAGAACAGGCTTTAACCCACACTGACACAATTCAACACCACTTATCATTTATTCACATTTATTAACAGTTTTATTATATATATATGATATAAACATCACATTCAGAGTAATCTATAATAATCACAATTAAATCTGTTTTCTATCTTTATAAAGAGGAGCAAACATTAACCCTGAAATGTAAAAATGATCTGCTTCTATCTTCTTAAATGTGAATATTTTCTGGTTCCTTGATTATTTGACTTCATGTCAAACAGAAAATCACAGTGAGGTTTTACAAAATTCTGTGAATTTTCAATGTTGTTTTAATGTTTTACTCCAGTTTTTCAGTTTTAATAAGTTTATTTAGATTATTCACCAGCTACAAAACACAATGCTTTAGTGTGTTTTATAATGTGTGTGTGTGTGTGTGTGTGTGTGTGTCATACAGTGTGTGTGTGTCATACAGAGTGTGAGTGTGTCATACAGTGTGTGTGTGTGTGTCATACAGTGTGTGTGTACTGTGTGTGTGCCATACACCGTGTGTGTGTGTGTGTGTGTGTGTCATACAGTGTGTGTGTGTGTGTCATACAGTGTGTGTGTGTGTGTCATACAGTGTGTGTGTGTGTGTGTGTGTGTGTGTGTGTGTCATACAGTGTGTGTGTGTCATACAGTGTGTGTGTGTGTGTGTCATACAGTGTGTGTGTACTGTGTGTGTGCCATACACCGTGTGTGTGTGTGTGTGTGTGTGTGTGTGTCATACAGTGTGTGTGTGTGTGTCATACAGTGTGTGTGTGTGTGTCATACAGTGTGTGTGTGTGTGTGTGTGTGTGTGTGTGTGTGTGTGTGTACTACTGTATAAAACAGGAAGACGGATGTGAAAGCAGTGATTTCCTTATTAGGTCCAGGAGTCAAAGATCCTGTTGCAGCAGCCGAGCAGATTAAGACACATATTGGATCCATGATGGAGGCCACAAAGTTCATTTTCAAAATAAAACAGAATATTATTCACCGTCCTTTTAAAATTCAGATTGCCAGCTGACCTGTGACTGTGAAGTAGTGCATTACATTTTCAATGAGCCGCCGCCGTGTCACCACAAGCAAGAATCGCATTTCCTCGCTCCTTTTGTGGGGAATTATGGGATTAGGAGCGGCGTAGTTTCAGCAACTCTGAGAGGAAACAAAGATCCGACTCGTCTCCTTTTCCCACTTGTGTCCGTTTGACTGAGACGTTATTTCCTGAAAAGCAGCAGACGTGTCAACAGCGTAGTGAGAGGAAACCGTCCTGCTTTGTACGGCGGTGAAAACCTCCCACCGGTGATATTACAGGAGACGCATGCACACAGCTCCGGCTGATTTTCATATATATTAAAATCACTACCTACTGTGGCATATGAAATTGTGCAAACCGCTAAGGCCTCAGCTTACCGCCACAACTTCTGCTTCTCTCTTTGATTCGGATCCTTCCTCCTCGTTCCCTGACCCTAAAAAAGGTCCCAATAATCTCCTCCACTCACTGTTCTGATCACAGACCCGACGTCACCTACATAAAACCACAGCAGTAATATTGACTTTGTTCAGCTGCATAAAAACTTGCTCATTGTCCACAAATATTATGAAAAGTTAACACTTTTTCCTCCAAAGCAACAGACTCAGTAATAGAATCTTGATTTAAACCCAGGAAATATCAATATAATAAGTTCCTGTACTCAAAGAGCTTTGGTTTATTGAAGACATATAATCACATTTGACATTTTCTTCTTAGAATGATTCTAATTCATTCCAAATTTTACATAAAACCATAGAAGGAGTATTGACATTGTTTGACTCGCTTGTCACATCATAGAAATCTCAATTTAAACCCAGGAAATATCATATAAATATGATATATTATATGGAATATTAAGTCAAAAATTCCAATTTTCCTGTTATAATACAAGGAGCTTTGGGATATTGAGGAGTAAAATGTTGGTTCAACGTCGAAAATTAACTTCGCAAACTTGTTAGAAGAATAAAGAAACCAGAAAATAATCAGAGCAGAGAAGCTGGAACCAGAGAATTTGGACGTTTTCTTCTTAAAATGATTCTAATTCATTAATTGATTATCAAAATACTTGGTGATTAATGTGATAGTTGGCCTCTAATCGATTAATCAACGAATCGTTGCAGCTCTGAATTCAATCCCCAGTCATGTGTTTTAGAATTGGTCAACACTGATGTTTTTGTATTAGAGCTGCAACGATTTGATTAATCAAAATTCTCAAATCAAATTCTCTGGTTCCAGCTTCTCTTCTCTGATTATTTCCTGGTTTCTTTAGTCTCTATAATAATAAACTGATGATCTTTGGACAGAAAAAGACATTTTAGGTTGAATCTTCATCTTTGGAAACACTGATTCACATTTAATGAACCAAACTACTAATTAATTCAATAATTGATAAGATATTTGATACAGTTTCATTGATGTATGTACAGAATTTTAATGCTAAAAGTAAAAATGTAAAAAATAAAATACTAAAATCCAAAAAACACTTAAAATGCTAAAATATTTAAAGAAAACTAAAACAAATGAAAATGCAAAAAACATACTCTATACTAAAAATAAAATATTTAAAAACTACAAAAACTAAGAAAACAAAATATAAAAATTGTAGGAAGACAAAACTAAATATGCAATAATTGTTTTGAGTCATTTTCCAAAAAGAAAATGTCCAAATGTCAATAATTGCTTTGGGGTTCCTCAGGGTTCTAGTCTTGGTCCTTTTGTAAATTAAATCTAGTCATTTATTCAATAGAAAATGTGTAAATTCTCTGGTTCCAGCTTCTCTTCTCTGATTATTTCCTGGTTTCTTTAGTCTCTATAATAATAAACTGATGATCTTTGGACAAAAAAAGACATTTTCGGTTGAATCTTCATCTTTTGGGAAACACTGATCCACATTTTCCACCAAATTCTCGACATAAAACCACAGCAGTAATATTGACGCTTGTCACACACAGATATTCTGAGAAGTTCAAACACCTTTTCACTCTCCATAGTAGAAAATCTCACTTTAAAACCCAGGAATCAATGTAATATTAAGCCAAAACTTCAAATTGTCCTGTTCTAATACAAGGAGCTTTGGGATATGGAAGAAATATGTGCAGTATAATCAGTGTCGGTGGAGGAGCGTGGTAATAAAGCCACAACTTCAGCAGCATGGTGAGCTCATTCCCATAGACCCCCCCATCATCTCCCTGCACCAGTGCCTGCCTCATCACTCCACACAAAATATCCCACCCTTAATTGGTCTGTGCTCCTCCAACATGTTTGTAATGAAAAAAAGCAGCACATAATTCTTAGTTTGTTGGCTGGCAGAGCCCAATTTACAAAAGTGGAGGTTGGTGATAAGCAGAGACAGTGCGGCCGTGGCGGCGCTCGGAACAATGAATCACGGCGCTGCCAGGGTTGAGCAGAATATAATTGAGTCCAACATCTCTGAGCACTTTCACCATAATTAATGATAATCTGTAACAGAGGAATCTGAGATTCCAGTTCACAGAACTGTTTAATTAGGCCCTGTAATGAAAGCACAGGCACTACAAGAATATGGCCCGGCCTCATGATTAATGATTTGTGCTACTGAACACAAAAGTGCTGCACTGTTAACTCCGACGGATGCTGCTGTGTCTCTGTGGCATTTACAGAACAGCAAAATACATATGGAGCTGTTAGAAGACAGGATAAATACTGCCTTGTTTTTCTCTATAGTCCTTCTTATTATTTATCCCTTAATGTCCATAGCAGGAAAAAATATATCCTTTTATAATTAATTCTGACGTGAATGTATCTGTCCCTTAATTGTATGAAACCTTTAGATCACATGAACCTGTTTCCAGTAATTATGACTGTATAATATATAGCAGGACTAAGGATCACTTTCAGTCTGTGAGCTTTGATCCGGTATAAATCTAATATTAAGACGTCAAATTACTGTTTAACCTGTTTTTATGAAACATCTTTATTCTCCAAAGGATCAAGATGTGAAGTCAAACATTTAGATTCCAGCTTCATGAACAGAAGCTGCTGCTGTTCCTTAATGTAGGAGTAAGTCATTAATGCTGTGGATCAGCTGAAATATTCATTTACTGCTCCTTCTTCCTGTTAAATGTCAGAATGACCTGATAAATAACAGACGAGTCTAATTTACACCTGTGTTAATGTATGTTGTTGGTGTTTAGATTCAGCTGCTGCTCTTCTGCTTCCACCAGTAAATATAACACAACTATAATAGAATTAAAGCCAAAGACAATCACACTTATCAATAAACCAGATATTATCTGACTGGAGATCAGCTGATGTTGTCCTTAAAACAGTCATAATACTAAATAATAGACTTTCATATTGTTTTAAATATAAATATTAATATTTACTTTTTTCACAGTTTTGCTTCATTTATAATAAAACCTCTTGTTTTATTATAAAACTGTTTTTATTCACATATTTGAACAAACTGCTGAAATTAAAATTACTGGAACATAAAATATGATTATATTGTTGAAGTTAGACGTTCTCAGTTATATTTAGCCGTTTTATTTATTGTCTTAATGTTTTCATTATTTTATTATTGTTCTTTATATTTTATATCTAATTTCTATTTTTGTCCTCTACAGTGCATCGTTGGGTACTTCTGATTTTTGGTGTTATTACCCATGTTGTTGACTATTTCAACTATTTTAATAATCGATTAATGGATTTGACTTAAATTCTCTGCTTCCAGCTTCTTAAATCTGATGTAAACTCTTTAAAACAGTTTCATTCGTGTTCATGTCAATAGTTGGTGGCTCCATTAACTAAAATATAAATATCACATAATTAGAATTAAATTGATATAAATGTTTTAAATGTTTAAGATTTGATTTAGTTTTGAACCTCAAATGTTTACTATTTCATAAAGAATCACATCAAATATAGATGTAAGATGAGAGTTGTTTATATCAAATAAATAAGTAAAAAACACAATAAAAGTGATGATATTCCACCAGAAGCTACTGTAAACATGTGCATTTTAATTGTAAAATAGATTTCAAGGCATTTTAAGTTGACTGAACAGTAGAACTGCAACGATTAATCAACTAATTAACCAACTATTTCAATAATTGGATTTAATTAATGGATTAGAGTCATTTATTAATTATAAAATGTGTAAATTCTCTGGTTCCAGCTTCTCTTCTGGACGTCCTGAAAGGCCTAAAAGACATTTTAGGTTGAATCTTCATCTTTTTGATCCACATTTAAACCATTTAATGAACCAACAACTAACTGAATATTAGTTAGAATAATGGATCAGAATAGAATAACTACCTATTTCTACATCACACACCATAAGAACTCTTTATTTAATAAGAAATAAAAACATATAACCGTGTATATGAGAATTTACCAGCATCAGTACATGTGAACACAGACGTTACAGTAAAATTCACACAGTTGTGAATGAAAACGGCACCAAAAGATTGACGTGTGACAGAAAAACCACGTTTCCCTCTGTGTAATAAAACAGGACATAAGGATGGAGATGTTTTACTTTAAAGTATGGATTACATTATTGAATGAAATGCTCCAGCTGCTGTTTGTGCCTCGCAGGCATGGAGCTGCTTATTTGCTGGTAGTATAAGTCCTGCAGTGGCCGTGTGTGCTAGACTGGCTCCGGCTTTAAATGGATCTCATGAAATGCACAGTAACACAGTCATACCATTACAGAAACAAAATAAGCTTTTTGTTTGCCAAGAATTGGATTTTTTTTTACCCTGAAAAGAGGTTATTAGTCGCTGTCAGTCCACTGACTGCTCCGATGCTTTTTGTGGTCGCTGGAAGTTAAAAATCCCCCCAACACACACACACACACACACACACACACACACACACGTTTCTAAACTTCCTGCTTGTCTCTGGTGAAAATACGGTTTGGTAAATCAATAGTCACGCTTTAAAGACTCAACAGAAAAGATCAGGCGCTTATAAAATCATATTCTCTTGGTTTTATCCATCATACCTTTCAGTAAACGTTGAAGTCTCCATCAGACGTATGAGAAGAGAAGCTGGAACCACAACGTTCTCACATTTTCCATCAACTAATTATTAAAATAGTTGGAGATTAATGTGATAGTTGGACGCTAATCGTTTACTTCTCTTACCGTTTTATAATCTGAAGTGAATTAATTGACACTACAAGGATTTAAACAGAATATTTAAACATGTACGTATATATTTATCCAGACCAACAGTCCACAAGCCAGAGATCATCAGTTTTACTAATATAGAAAACTAAAGAAACCTTAAAAGACTCGACGGTTATGAAATAATATTCCGTGCAGGAAGCCGCTCTTCATTTTATCCATCATACCTTTCAGTAAAATGTTGAAGTCTCCATCAGGCAGACGTATGCCTTAGGAAACGTCAGGGTAAAAGGTAATAAGCGAACGGGAGCTCAACCCTCATAAATCTATGACAAAACTTTACAAAAAAAATGAGAAAGAGGACATGTATAGGGGGGAAAAATAGATGTATTCCTGAGAAAAGAAATGACTGTATCCACCCACCCCTTTTTTTTTCTCCGCTCCCATTCCCCGTGTCTAAATCTTGTTTAGTTCTTTAATTCTACAGTTTCTGACCTGGATCTGGCCATCGCTGCACATGAAAGAAAATTACAAAAAGCCTCTCAGTCACAGCAGCCAGCTTCCTCCTGCACCGCAGCATTTGTCATTGCCAAAACAGCAGAGTTTAATTAAGTGTTGTGAGCAGCCTAGTGAGAAACACACTTTAAATTAAACCTCCGAACATGCCGCTATTGGTTCTTTTACCTTCTCAACAATCAGCGGGGTGTACGGCATAAATTTCTATCTCTCGAGGGGGAAGGCGGCTGCTGCTGCTGCACCTCCAGCGATTCATAAACGGCTCAGCCTCCCCGAGAGCAAATCTCTATTACAGCGCCTTTCATTATGGCCCAGTTTGGAAACGGCGGAGTCGGACGAATATGATAATTATTAACGTCCCCTCACGACTTAACGTTTTATTTACTCTTGATGAATTAACGGCGGTTATCAGGGTGAGTAAAGAGCACAGGCTGGAAAAGAATCACAGGGAATCTCATCTATGGAGGCATAAAGCAGGAGCGGAAATTAGCTGGATTAATTATTCTCATCGATTATTGAAACGACTCATTGATTAGTTGGTTCATAAAATGTCGATTCAACTTAAAATGTCTTTTTTTGTCCAAAGATCATCAGTTTATTATTACAGAGACTAAAGAAACAGGAAATAACCAGAGAAGAGAAGCTGGAACCAGAGAAATTAGGATTTTATTAAATTGATTAATCAATTAATAAATAGTTGGAAATTAATGTGATGAATCATGTAATTTGATGTGTGATCAAATTTAATCAATATCCAGACACATCATCATCTTTTCAGATGATTTTTCATCAAACAGCTGATTTATTCACCTCCATCAGTCACAGAGCAGCAAAATCCTTTATTTAATGGTGTCAAATTAAATGTGGGGTTCCTCAGGGTTCTGTTCTAGATCCTTTGAGTTTTCAGTCATCAGTTTATTATTATAGAGACTAAAGAAACCAGGAAATAATCAGAGAAGAGAAGCTGGAACCAGAGAATAAATGAATAAATGACTCTATTAATCAATTATCAGAATAGTTGGGGATTATTGTAAAAGTTGAAAACTAATCGATTAATCAACTTTCTATCCTTGATTTTGGTCAAATATGGAGTAAAGAAATAAGAAAAAATGACTCAAATCCATTGATTGATTATCAAAATAGTTGGAAACTAATCGATTAATTAACTAATTGTTGCAGCTCTAACATCAGAAAATACTGTTGAGTAAAAAAACATGTTTTGTCCTGTTTCTGAATTAATAAACACAAAGATTCTACATGAAATGGTTGTTGTTTAATAATCATTAATAAACAGATTATAGAGAAGTCTCTTCTACAGACGTCTCTACTTTGTAGATTAATTGATTCATTAGTTCATCATTTACTATTATAGAGACTAAATAAACCAGAAAATAATCAGAAATAGAAGCTGGAACCATTATACTGGTATTTCCAGGCTTCAAATTGAGATTTATATTACTGTGAGTGTGTGTTGCTTTGGAGAAAAAAGTTAACTTTTCATAATATTTGTGTGACAAGCAGGTTTTTATGCAGCTGAACAATGTCAGTATGTCTTGTCAATATTAAAAACAACTTCAATATCACTTTTAATGTAGGTGACGTCAGATTTGAGAAGCTGGAACCAGAGTTTCCTTCTTAAAAATGACTCGAATCAATTGATCATCAGAATAGTTGTTGATTAATGTGATAATTGGAAACGAATCGATTAATCAACTAATCGTTGCAGCTCTAATACAAAAACATTGGAAAACAACACATGACTAAGGATTGAGTTCAAGCTGCAACGATTAGTCGATTAATTGATTAGTTGCTAACTTTCACATTCATAACCAAGTATTTTAATAACAATTAATAAATTAGTCATTTTTCAGTAGAAAATGTGTAAATTCTCTGGTTCCAGCTTCTCTTCTCTGGTTATTTCCTGTTTCTTTAGTCTCTATAATAATAAACTGATGATCTTTGGACAAAAAAAGACATTTTAGGTTGAATCTTCATCTTTGATCCACATTTAAACCATTTAATGAACCAAACTAATAATTCAACCGTCGTTTATTGCACCCATAAAATATACAACACATGAATTCTGTTCTACAGTTGACTTTTCTCATCAGATCTTAACTTGGAACATTCTGATATTTACACATTTAGGTTTTTCAGAAACAACCAGTGTGTTTTATTGTAGTTTGTTATATGATGATTCTTCAGTGACATGAATCCTTCATGAATCCATTTCATGAACCAAACAATAGTTTTAATAATTGAAGGAATAATAATCAGAAACGTCCCTTGTTGTTATTTAAATCTTCAGTAGAAGAACGAGCTCACAGTCTAAAGATGGTTTTTGGTTTTGTTGAACTCTCAAACATCCTAAACTCTTATTGATCCCTCCCTGCTCTTAATGCACCGGGTGTAACTCCATTCATAAACTCCTCTTCCTCCAGGCGCCTACAACCTGGAGAAGCCGCGCCACAAACACAGAAACCAATCACAGCGAAGCCTCGACGCCTCAGCCTTAAACAAAGACCGGGGGAACATCTCCTCTTCCCCGTCGGTGACATTTCCGTGTCCTGCCGCCGCTGCAGCTCGTACGTCTGAGTGATCAGACAGCTATTACAAGGTCCAGGTTTATTAGCGAGGCCACGCGGGCCCGGGGCTGGCGGCGGAGTGTAATCCTCCACACGCCGTGTCACGTTAACTCTGTTGACTGATCCACACAACAGACCTGACACGCCGTGTTCCTGCAGCCCAGCCGCCTCAACCAGGCAATTTACCCGAGGACGGGAGCGGAGGAAGTGTCGTGGATCTGCTGGTTAACACTCTGCATGGGCAGGAAGTCAGAGTCTGCTGTAACCTACAGGAAAAACCAGCATATCACTCACAAATTAATACTAAACGCTTCCTGCATCACAGGAATCTCAGCAAACCCATTCAAAAATTAAAGATTTGCAGCTCTGTGGCGGTTTAGACCTAAAAGTCCTGAAGGTCCACGGCTGACCTCTGACCCAGTAAACCATACAGAAGTAAATGAATGTAGTTTTACACCACTTTACTGTTTTAGTGTAATAAACATAACATTTAGGATGAATTAATATGAAAAAGGCAGGAAAATCACAACAGGACATGTTTATCATTATTATTCAGTAATATTACTGATATATCAGTATATTACTTTATACTAATGTCAACTTATTCACAGGGAAATTATAACAGGACATATTATCATTTTAATGTGAAAATTTCAATGTGATGCGTAGATTTATACTAGTTTATACTAGCGTAGCGTACGTAGCTATAGTGTCGACGCCTCCTCCACAGCTGTGATTGGTCAGTTCAGCTCCTCCAGGGCTGTGATTGGTCAGTTCAGTCATGGGGTCTACAGTCGCGTCTATAAACGTCTTCTCTGTCGCTTCCACTTCAGCAATAACATCATTTTCTCTTTGATATCGAAACGCTCTGATACACACACGCTGCATCCTGGTACAAGAATGAAAGAAAAATAAAACGGCTGGTACATTCAGTCTGGAATATGTGCTATTTATGTGTTTTTGTCTGTTTTTATATTTTATGCCAGACCTTTTTTAGTTTTTTCTGCCTGCTGTTTGGTTTCCTCTGTACAACAAGCCCAGGAATCGGCTCCTTCAGAGGGAGGACAGTCACTGAATGAGCACTGAAAGAGTGTTAAAGAGACCAGATCAGTGGATGTGGGAACGAAAATGTCAGGAAGAAAAACCACGTGTGATAAAACCTCTGTTGAGGTTCACAGATGGATTATTAAGTGTTAATATATACTTAGTATATAGTAATCAACTGACCCATCAGTTTATTAGATAAGGATATAATCCACTGATTTATGACTGACTGATATATATAAATAATATATTGACATGTCACCTCATTAGATTAGTTCTGCAGGTAGAGAACTCACCTGGTTCCTCGTAGTTCTGCAGGTAGAGAACTCACCTGGTTCCTCATAGTTCAGCAGGTAGAGAACTCACCTGGTTCCTGAGTTCTTCAGGTAGAGAACTCACCTGGTTCCTAGTAGTTCTGCAGGTAGAGAACTCACCTGTTTCCAGAGTTCTGCAGGTAGAGAACTCACCTGGTTCCTCGTAGTTCTGTAGGTAGAGAACTCACCTGGTTCCTCATAGTTCTGCAGGTAGAGAACTCACCTGGTTCCTTGTAGTTCTGTAGGTAGAGAACTCACCTGGTTCCTCATAGTTCTGCAGGTAGAGAACTCACCTGGTTCCTTGTAGTTCTGTAGGTAGAGAACTCACCTGGTTCCTGAGTTCTGCAGGTAGAGAACTCACCTGGTTCCTGAGTTCTGCAGGTAGAGAACTCACCTGGTTCCTCATAGTTCTGCAGGTAGAGAACTCACCTGGTTCCTCAGAGTTCTGCAGGTAGAGAACTCACCTGGTTCCAGAGTTCTGCAGGTAGAGAACTCACCTGGTTCCTCATAGTTCTGCAGGTAGAGAACTCACCTGGTTCCTCATAGTTCTGTCGGTAGAGAACTCACCTGGTTCCTCATAGTTCTGTCGGTAGAGAACTCACCTGGTTCCTGAGTTCTGTAGGTAGAGAACTCACCTGGTTCCTCATAGTTCTGCAGGTAGAGAACTCACCTGGTTCCTCGTAGCTCTGCAGGTAGAGAACTCACCTGGTTCCTCGTAGCTCTGCAGGTAGAGAACTCACCTGGTTCCTCATAGTTCTGCAGGTAGAGAACTCACCTGGTTCCTCGTAGCTCTGCAGGTAGAGAACTCACCTGGTTCCAGAGTTCTGCAGGTAGAGAACTCACCTGGTTCCTCATAGTTCTGCAGGTAGAGAACTCACCTGGTTCCAGAGTTCTGCAGGTAGAGAACTCACCTGTTTCCTCGTAGTTTTGCAGGTAGAGAACTCACCTGGTTCCTGAGTTCTGCAGGTAGAGAACTCACCTGTTTCCTCGTAGTTTTGCAGGTAGAGAACTCACCTGGTTCCTGAGTTCTGCAGGTAGAGAACTCACCTGGTTCCTCACCTGGTTGAGGCTGTTTCACCTGTCCAGGTCTGGGTCTCCTCCATCTCTGGTCTCTCCAGGAAGCTCCTGGAGTCTTCTCTGTGGAACCAGATGATCTATGATTCCTGCTCCAGCTCTAGTTAATGTTCACTATTAGCTCTGTATTTAAACATGATCATGTAATTGATTCACAAATTGATTTATTGATGTTAATTCAAGTGTTTCATGTATTAATCACAGTAAAGAAATTAATTTTCTATATTTTATGAGCTGTTGTGGGATCAGCTAATGATATGAATTAATCAACTTTAATAAGAATTCAAACACTATTGTTCAGCTAATTTGTCACTTTGTTAAAGGAGAAAGAACAAGAGGCTCTTGATTTACAGCTTTAACTGAGCTGCTGCTGCTTCACTGGGTCAGGATTATATTAATATACTGAATTATTACTGGTTTATATATTAATATACTGAATTATTACTGGTTTATATATTAATATACTGAATTATTACTGGTTTATATATTAATATACTGAATTATTACTGGTTTATATATTAATATACTGAATTATTACTGGTTTATATATTAATATACTGAATTATTACTGGTTTATATATTAATATACTGAATTATTACTGGTTTATATATTAATATACTGAATTATTACTGGTTTATATATTAATATACTGAATTATTACTGGTTTATATATTAATATACTGAATTATTACTGGTTTATATATTAATATACTGAATTATTACTGGTTTATATATTAATATACTGAATTATTACTGGTTTATATATTAATACACTGAATTATTACTGGTTTATATATTAATATACTGAATTATTACTGGTTTATATATTAATACACTGAATTATTACTGGTTTATATATTAATATACTGAATTATTACTGGTTTATATATTAATACACTGAATTATTACTGGTTTATATATTAATATACTGAATTATTACTGGTTTATATATTAATATACGGAATTATTACTGGTTTATATATTAATATACTGAATTATTACTGGTTTATATATTAATATACTGAATTATTACTGGTTTATATATTAATATACTGAATTATTACTGGTTTATATATTAATATACTGAATTATTACTGGTTTATATATTAATATACTGAATTATTACTGGTTTATATATTAATACACTGAATTATTACTGGTTTATATATTAATATACTGAATTATTACTGGTTTATATATTAATATACTGAATTATTACTGGTTTATATATTAATATACTGAATTATTACTGGTTTATATATTAATATACTGAATTATTACTGGTTTATATATTAATACACTGAATTATTACTGTATTAGTTTTATATATGTAATATACTGAATTATCAATTGATTAGATAAACGTATATATAGTCTACTGGTTTGTCAGTTTATTATATATATTATATATATGTAATGTATGTAATATATATATAATGTATTGATTTATCACTTTATTAGATAAACATATATAATCTATTGATTGTTTCTTGGTTTGATTGAAACCAGACAATAAATGACTCAAATCCATTAATTGATAATTGAAATAGTTTGTAACCAGTAAATAATCAGAATAGAAGCTGGAACCAGAGAATTCAGACATTTCTCCTTTAAAACGTGACTTAAATCCATTGATTGATTTTAGAATAGTTGGTAACTAATCAATCGTCTAATCGTTATCATTCTAAGATCATTTCTTGCATTGTTATGTTATGTTTTCTCAGATGTTAGGTTTGAATAGTGAAATGTGTCCTAAGTGAAGACGAGTGGATGTGCAGCAGAACAGAAACACATTGATCGCTGCAGCAGTTGAGCTGTTATAAAGCTCCATGTTGGGTTTGAACCTTCTGTTCACCCTGTTAAATCCAACTAAAGACTTTTCTCCTCCGGCTGCGAGTCAACGCGTAGTTTCTCAGTCCAGCGGAGCCATTGAAGTACTTCATTAGCGGCCCGTGTCATGTCTTTAACGTATTGATCTCTCTAGTCAATGGAAAAAAATAACAACCCGGGCCATAAGCTACTTGTCCACAACCGCGACGGGCGACATAAATTATTTAAAAAGGGCAGATTCACCGCGGCCACGGAGCCATCAATCATAGGATATGGCCACGGCAAAGAAAAAGAAGCCGGTGCTTTCGGGTCCCGCTGTCTCCTCCCAGAACAATTCTATCAGCCAGGTGGCTGAGGAGCCGCTGACCCGGTGTCACTCACATTGTTGCTGAGCCTTTGAAGGGCCGGCCCTGGAATGGGATGGATAAATAGATTCTCTGTGTTTACCGCCGGCTGCCTCCCGCCGCACACTTCAATTTGTCCCACAATAAAAAAGGTGCACGGAAGAGTTGGGAGTTTTCCAAACAATGGATGAATTTTTTATCGAGTGGACGAATTGAGTTGCGAGGCGGCGCGATATTTATTCATAGGTATTTATTCAAGAGAGATTTCCAGCCGAAGAGCGAAGGATACAAGCCTCCGAGAGCTTTAACGTGTGAGGTTTAACGTGATGATCCGACAGCGCAGGGTAAACAGGATCAATGAATCAGGATTCACTGGATTTACATCCGGGGTTCACAGGTTAAAAATAAAGGAGTTCAACTTAAAGACTATTCTGATACTTGGATTGGTGTAAATGTGGATCAGTTTCATCAAAGATCATCAGTTTATTATTATAGAGACGAAAGAAACCAGGAAATAACCAGAGAAGAGAAGCTGGAACCAGAGAATTTACACATTTACTACTGATAAACTGATAAACTGATTCTAATCTATGTTCCTAGAATAGTTATATTAATTAACGTGATAGTTGGAAACTAATCAATTAATCAGCTAATTGTTGCAGCTCTATTGTGTGATGCAGTGAAACCAGTTTTTCATATATTTTAAAGGTTTTATATAGCGACTGATAAATAAATGAGTACTTTATCAGTTCAGTAGTTTTATTATGTTACTGGCCCATTACATTTAAATAAATATGTTTATGTGGAGTCAACCTGTCACTAACAGGATATATGTCTGGTTTTATGAACTAATAATCATCTTATTGTACTTCAGTTGGCATTAATCAACTAATCTACTAATTGTTAGAGCTCTAATAAGAAATGAGTTAATACAGTAGAGACGATATAACTAAATTATTTAATTTATATCCTGTTATAATAAGTTTTAACAAATGAGAAGCTGTGTATTAAATGATTGTAAAGAATGTGGAGGTTCATCTAAAATCCAGCTACTCTTCACTTAATCAATGAAACCTGAAATACATCAACATGCTGTTTGTAATCAACGTTTTCATGAGCTCCAACTCTGACTAATACCTGGAGGGGCCTGACTAATACCTGGAACAGTCATCAGCATCCCATAAAAGGCTGTTTACTGCTCCAGTAAATAGACCGAACCGTGGATACGACAGAGATTCTCACTCGTTTTGTCTTCACGGTTAAAATTAATCTGGATTTTTGTTTTATTAACATTTATTAAACCGATTAATTAGGAGACAAAGCTGTTCAGTCGTTGGTTTCTTTCTGTTTCTGTTTAGAAATGGACTTTAAAATAACACGAATCCAACATGAACACACCGTGTACATTGGAGACGCCTGATAAATGATGCTTAAAACTGGAATTATCAGTCGAAATCAGGCTCCACACCTTTATTATTATAATTATTATTGAATACTGTTGAAAGTGGTTCTCACTAAAAATACAGTTTTAAGAAGAATTCATCAAATCTCTCAAAATCTACAATGTTTTCACGTTCTTGTTATTTAAAAGTCAATTTTCATATTTTTTTAATAAAAATCCATATTTTTGTGTGATTGACACCAAATGTGGTGGTGTAACCATAACAGAATGATACATTTTAAATATTTAATTCACTGAGGATATAAAACTATTTGCTAACACACGTTTTTATTTTATAAAAGTTTAGTGTTACACACATTACGGTTTGGACTTGATCCCTAATAGATCATTAGTGAATTGGTGACCAATGAGTTATTAAGACGTTATTAAACGTTATTAAATGTTATTAAGAGTTATTAAGAGTTATGATGATGGCTGATTGTTAATTTCTAAAAATGAAAATGACTTAAAGGCTTAAATGGGTTAAAACATGTTTGTTCTATAATATTCTGTAGATTCAAAGTGTTCAGAGTAGAAACGTTTCTGTACGATTAAATTCTGACTCTGTCCACATGAATGCTGCATCAATACCAATAAAACTATAGTAATAAGGTATTAAAGTTGAGATAAAATAGAATAAAATGACACAAGTACCAGATTCTGTCCAGATATTTACCAATAACAGCTGATGTCCAGACATTTAGTAGTGATGTGTGATCTTTGAATAGTGCAGGAATTGATTGTATTGAGTTCCTGCTGCAGATATAAGAGCTCTAATCTGATGGGACGTGCAGCAGTAACTCACGGCCGTAACGTCTCCTTTGTCCCGGCATAAATCACCCCCCAAAAAAAAAACCCCGTGAAGTCGTATCTTTAACAGCAGCTCATCAGCAGAACATCAGAGCTCCATAAATAAAGCCGTGAAGCAGCGGCAGAGCAAACACAAAACACAGGAGACACTTAAGTGTGGCGGGACGCGTCTTTGGAGTTTGAGTTTCTGAAAATGCCGCTTTGATTAATAATTGATGGGAGGCATGAAAAGGCAGGAAGAGCGGCGGCGTCAACAAAGCGGCCGTGGTCAGTCGTCCTCCCGCTGCAGCCCAGACACGCGGGATATGAACGACTACATCTGAGGGGTAATTGCTGCCGAGCAGGAGCCTCCCACCTCGTTCCATTTAGTCTATTAGCAATTTATGGCCGGTCTCACTCGGCTCCACGCGGGAGGGGTTTGATCTGAATTCTCATGAGCTTTTAGGTGAGGCCGGGACCCAGCGGAGAGCCTCGGGGGAAGAAAACGCTTTCACTTACCACTGTTTTAATGCTTAACGCCGGCTTATCATTAATTTGTTGTCACATAAAGAAAGGTGAGCGTCACGTCTCGTCTAATTAAAGTTAATGGGATTACGATGCTGGTCCACGGCTCTGAAGGAACGAAAAGGACAGTTATTGTGATTATCTGAAGGTTTGTGAAGCAGCATCACAGGATTTTATACTGCGATGCTATCTGGAATAAATATCACCGTTAAAAACAAGTAGGGCTGCAATTAAACACAAGTCTGATCCATCTGACCATTATTGAAATGATTAATCAATTAGTTTGTTCATTAAATGGTTGAAATGTGGATCAAAAACATGAAGATTCAACCTAAAATGTCTTTTTTTGTCCAAAGATCATCAGTTTATTATTATAGAGACTAAAGAAACAGGAAATAATCAGAGAAGAGAAGCTGGAACCAGAGAATTTAGACGTTTTATAATTAAAATCGACTCTAATCAATTAATCTATTATCAAAATAGTTGTTGATTAATGTGATAAGTTTGAAACTAATGGATTAATCAACTAATGGCTGCAGCTTCAGTACAACTGACCTAACTCTTAAAGTTAAAAAATAAACCAAATGTTAAACATGTATAAGCTATAAACAGATAAATCTGTGGCTAATTAACACATCTACTTCCTGTCATGTGATATGTATATTTTACTTAATGGAGCCACCAACTACTGACTTCAGTCTGTGAATTTGACTAAATCTGACTGTTTTTAAAGAGTTTAAAAGTGATTTAAGAAGCTGGAAGCAGAGAATTTAATGTCAAACCATTAATCGATTATTAAAATAGTTGGTGTGATAGTTGGGAACTAATCAATTAATCAACTAATCGTTGCTCTATTTCATAAATAGTCAACAGCAGAAATCAGGGGACAAAGGTCAGAATTACACAACTATGTAGTGTAGAGGATAAAAACAGGAAGGAAAATATAAAAACTAATAAAATAATGAATACAAATATTAAGACCTAATTATAACTGAGAACTTCTCACTTCAACAATATAATCGTATTTTATCTTCAAATATGTGAAGAATAAAAACAGTTTTATAATAAAACACACGTTTTATTATAAATGAAGCAAAACAGGGCAGAACTGTGAAAAACTGTGAAAAAGTCAGTCAGTCATCTTCTATACCTGCTTATTCCTCATTAGGGTCACATGTTCTGCTGGAGCCAATCACAGCGCGTTACAGCGAGAGGCAGGATACACCCCAGATGGTCTCCAGCCAATCGTGGGGCACACACACCATTCACACCTACGGTGATTTAGAGTCTCCAATTAACCTCAGCATGTTGTTGGACTGTGGGAGGAAGCCGGAGAACCTGGTGAAAACCCACCAGACACAGGGAGAACATGAACCTCCACACAGAAAGGTCCCAGACCCAGGACCAAGGAGGTCTTGAACCTGTGACCTTCTTGCTGTGAGACAACAGCGCTAACCCCTGCACCACCGTGTCGCCCCTGTGAAAAAGTATATATGAATATGAATATTTATATTAAAATATGGTAAGTCTAGTATTTGTACATATAATAAGTTTAGATAATTGACTGATGGAGGAGAATAGCAGATGTAAGGTGAGTTTATTTGTTTTACACATGAAGCATTAAGATAACATGCAAAAGAAACTTATTATAAAATGACATTTAACTACAATGGAAAAGTCATTAAGAGTTAAAAGAAATAGAAAACAAACAGTAAGTCGACTCACAGGGAAATGGAAAAAACTGTTTGATGTAATAAAAGACAAACAGAAAAGTCTTCAGCCCTGATTTAATTTAATTTAAAGCAGTGTTCAGCAGAGCTGCAGATAGAAAAGTGTGATGTTTCTACAGGTTTACTCTGAAATCTGATCTGGTTCAGACCCTGAAGGTCCAGCAGCTTCATAAAGCAGCAGGTCAGGAATAAAGATGGAGTTTCACTGTTTTATTTAACGTGTTCCTACCAAATATTTAATCCTTGTTGTTAATTACAGTAGCAGCATCTTCATGTAAAACACCAGAATGTCCACAATAAACTCAGCTACAACATTATTAGATTAAAAAAGCATCATTTCAACCCCAATAATATGAGAATATAGAGATCATTCATCAGTCATTTAGAGGAGAACAGGGTAAACCTGTGTTCAGTCCCAGTCCTGTTGTCTCCTGAAGCTCCAGGTCTGATGTGGACTATCACAGACCCGCCGGCTAATGCCCGGTGTCGGCCCCCCGCCGGTCCTGGACCTGGATCTGGACTCATGGGGTCCGCTGACTGGTCCTGGTCCGGCAGCAGCTAACGCCCTGTGATGGCTCCACACCAGGAGAACTGTGCTCATATTAGCCTGATGTTTGAGTCCACAGCAGCTGAAAGGATCTGTGCACAGAAACACCATGATACAGGCAATATTCTATTAATATGAACAGGTTTATTAGGATCAAACTGTCTAAACAGTCTGGTACAAAACAAACGCTTCTATATGTTGAGTCTATGACTCATTTTATACTAAACACATTTAATCCAAGATTAGTTTCCAACACTTCATGCTTATAAATATATCAGTTGAGTCACTAACAGCATGTCATGTCTGGTTTGATGTTAGAACTTTTCTATGTCAACAATATGCAAATATATAAAATAGTGCATTCACACTAATGGAGTCCTGTTGACTTACATGGCACAAAACTGTCCTGAGACTTTGTCTTACAGATCTTTAATATATTAATATATATTATTACACGCTAACGCTAACCCTTGTATTTATGTCTGCATCAAAAACTATTATGTGATAAAATCACTGAAACTCTCAATAAATGAAATAATGAAGGTAAAAGTTGTACTTGATGTTGAGTCTGCAGCTGTAATTCTCTGGTTCCAACATCATCGACCAACAAATCACAAGATAATTATAATTATTACCCTTTTACTTCCTCAGATTGGTTTAGAGATGAAACGGAACCATTAACGACGTCAGGTTGAACGTTTTAAAGGCTGAAGATGATTTATTATTAACAGGAGTTTTATAAATGACAAATGGAACAAAGAGGAAAAACTGGTTTTATATTTTCCTGAGGAGTTATTTTCTTTTGTGATTAGACTAAAGAAGTGAAAGGGTCATTCATATGTGTTTATGCATTGAATGGTTTCATGTTTCACTGAGTTTATTCCTCTTTTACAGCTGATTTTAATTCACGCTAATAAAAAGCCACTGTTTCACAAAAATGCATTTTGGTAACCTGCAGCATTCATAACTAGTCTCCTGTTCTAACATCAGACATGTTGAACACATCATTTCAGCATAAAAGTCTTTCTGCTGTTTTCTGTACATTGACTAAAGGTCTATAATTCATATAATTCCTGCTGTTGTGAAAAGAGCAGTTTGGATAAACAGCATGGTTCATTCCATCGTAATTCTTTATTCAGCAGGCATATCATGGAAATTTCAACAGTCATAGCAGATTAACCTTGTGTTTGCCTCTGTGATGCATTTACATGCATCCTGATCAGGACTCAGAGACACAGGTGAATTACTGCATTTCCATCCTTTCTCACCAGCTTGACCTTCCTATTGCAAAAATAATCACCAATAAAAACTGTTGTGTTGAAACGGTCGGTCGTAGTAATTCTATAAATAATGAATCCCTGGAGGTTGGTGGTGTTCAGACAGCGTGTCTGTAGTCACACAGGATTCATGTCACTGAAGGATCATCACATAACAAACTGCAATAAAACCTGTTCAAAGTTCAGATCTGATCAGAAACGTCAGCAGTTTATTATTATAGAGACGAAAGAAACCAGAGAATTTAGACGTTTTATTTAATCCATTAATCGATTAGAATAATAGTCTGTAAATAATCTGATATTATAGTGATTAATCAGCTAATTGTAGGAACTCTAACTATATTCTGAAGGTTTTTTAAGGAGTTGTTTGTTCACATGTATTTTCACAGCCTGATATAACATTTTATACCATTGTAAAATAAGCAGAAACAGGTTTATAATAGATTGTTTTCTGATATATAACTGACAGTAGTTGGTGACTAGTCAATTAACCCACTAATTGCAGACCAATTTTTATTATTCTTGGACATTTCCTTCTTAAAAATGACTGAAATCCATTAATAGATTATCAAAATAGTTGATCAATGTGATAGTTGGAAACCAATCGATGAATTGACTAATCGTAATTTATTAACTATATTCTGAAGGTTTGTTGGTCTGAAATATTCTAAACAGATTTATATTCGATTGTTACCGTAAACTCTTGTTTCTGTTGCCATATTCATGCTGCTGAATATTGTGGGCGGAGCCAGTAGTTGTAGCATCAAGGCCCTGCTCAGTGATTGGTCGATTCAGACACTAACAGGTAACCTCCTCCATCAGGTATTCGTCCTCTACGGCAGCCGCTGACATTGTTGTGATACGCTGCATTCACACCGCTTTAACCGCATTAGTAACGGCATCCCCGCCATATCCGGCTGCGTGATTACTATATCCCAACGCGCGGCGGGTACCGGTGTATGTCGGGGGAGATAGGCGTCTGCCGCACCAATATGAGAATCAGCAGCGTCTCCTGTTCCTCAGACAATCAGACGGCCGGGAGATACCAGGCCCGGCTTCCACTCGCTGATAGCGGCAGGAAATCACCTGAATGTGCGGCGGCAGATAAGTGAATATAGCAGAGCGAGATATATGTGGTGGATCTAATTGAGGAGGGGCCGGTCCAGGCGGGTTCTGGATGGTGGGGGGTCTCGCTGAGAGGATCTCAGATTAGCGGCGACGTCTCTGCCACATCGATTACGACCCGCTGCTTGGCGCCGCCGCCGGAGAGAAGCAAACCGGGAGAGTCAGAGGTCGACCCGGGGAGGGGGAGCCGGGACTCGGACCCCCCCGCCCACACAGCAGGGGGTCTCTGCTGTGGAGGACTGGTGGTTCAGGGTCCCTGTGGAGGGAGGTGCCACATAGAGTCCACAGCAAACAGCAGGAGGGGGGTCTACAGTGGAGATCTGCTGGGTTTATACCAACACAGGGTTCAGGAACACTTCACAACAACTGTCTGTTAGAACTGGTCTAAGGTTTCACTGACAAATAATAGTCAGCAGAATAGAAAACCAGCTTTAAAACCATCAGGTCTGTTTATATGTCCTGTTCATGTTACGAATGATCAATTTTAAATATTTATCCACCTTGAATTTATAACTAGCTCTGTTTTTAATTTTTAAACCTTTTTCAAGAGGGTTAAATTATTTGGTGCCAGGTTTTTATGGTTACGCCACATCACAACCTTGTTTTCTCATCTCTAAAGATGCATAAAACAGGTGCATTTAAAAAATCCTGACTTATTGTCAGAGTTTATCCAACATATTAAACCGACCCTAAAATAACGGCTCCTGCTTTTATCTGTACTGGAGTCAACTATAGTCAAATTATATTCATTTATTTTCTCTACTTGTCATCGCTGCATATTTCTGTAACTTTTGTTATTTCCTGAAATAAAACAATAGAAACGTCTACCTAAAGGGGGCGGAGCCTCCTGTCCGCTGGCCGACCTGCAGACGGCGTTTACCTCGTCTTTATCAGGAAACGTCCGCGAATGAGTCGGAACATCATCAAATGTCTGAAAATATAATAGGTGCAAAATGTCAGGGGAAATCGGCCCGTGTTACAGGAAGCGATGGCATTTCCATAAATGTTTAATTGATTGTAATCCTTTGTTGGGGAGACATTTCCACGATGGCGCGGCTCACGCGGAGCAGGATGTTGAAATATTGAAGTTAAATAATAATTTTGATGCATCCGCAGCTTAATTGTCAGAAAACGGCTGATAATGGCCTTGGAGTTGATGTGATTATCTATCATTGGCGTTAAGTGGCAGCAGAGATGGAAGTTGTAATTGGAAGTTGGGAGAGTTGGTTTCTCCCTCGTGTCGTCGCTGCTCCTCAGATGTGATTAAACGGCGGAGGAGGAAACGCGGATTGTTAAGATCGCACCTGCCACCGCCGCCTCATTGTTTTCATATGGCTGTTCATTAGAGCTCAGTGGGGCTGATTAAGTCATGGTGTCACAGAGGATTCTGTTCAGCTGTCAGGCTGCTGTCTGCAGGCCTATAACCAGCCAGTAACCAGTAGCCAGTAACCAGCCAGTAACTAGTAACCAGTAACCAGCCAGTAACCAGCCAACAGCCAGTAACCTGCCAGTAACCAGTCAGTAACCACCCAACAGCCAGTAACCTGCCAGTAACTAGTAGCCAGTAACCAGACAGTAACTAGTAGCCAGTAACCAGACAGTAACCAGTAACCAGCCAGTAACCAATAGCCAGTAACCAATAGCCAGTCAGTAACCAGTAGCCTATAACCAGCCAGTAACCAGTAGCCAGTAACCAGACAGTAACCAGTAACCAGCCAGTAACCAATAGCCAGGAACCAATAGCCAGTCAGTAACCAGTAGCCAATAACCAGCCAGTAACCAGTAGCCAATAACCAACCAGTAACCAGCCAGTAACTAGTAACCAGTAACCAGCCAGTAACCAGTCAATAACCAGCCAACAGCCAGTAACCTGCCAGTAACCAGTCAACAACTAGTAACCAGTCAGCAACTAGTCGATAACCAGTCAGTAACCAGCCAGTAACCAGTCAGTAACCAGTCGGTAACCAGCCGGTAACCAGTCAGTAACCAGTCAGTAACCAGTCAGCCACACAACCTGCTACATAATCAACCAGCCATGAACCAAATAGTTTGGTATAAATAAAAACAACAGTATTAAAGCAACGATAAGATAAGATAACGTCTTGATGCTGATTTAACCACCACTGAAAATAGTGTTATTACATCATCATGTGATTAATCAGCTGTGATTTAACAATCAATAACTTGGTTATTAAGTTATCGTTTGATGGTGCTGCTGTTATTTTTAGTTTTTAACATATGAAGTGGTATTTCTCAGTCGTATTTGTAGAAGCAGCAGAGAATATTTGGCCTCCCGTGATCATCTGATATCCATTAGAACAATAATCCGCTGCACCTTTCATACGTCGGCCGACTGCATGTTGTCGGCTCCTCTCGCGGCAGAAGAAGAAAAACCTATTACCAAACCAAAAAGCTGCTGGAGGTGTCATGTAAATACCTAACCACAGTTAAAGTAATAGGCTATAAAGTGATCTTTAAGTGGAGTTTTAAGCACCCCCATAATGGCTTCGGCTGGCTTTTAGCAGACCATGTGACTCCCCCAGAGTAGTGATTATGAGTCACGGATGAAGAGGTCCTGTGTGTAGGTCAGGCTGTAAGCCTCACTTCCACCTGCCAATCTTTACTTTGCTGGATAGTGTGAGAGCCGTGTTCTTTATCCTGTTAACTGTCTTACAGCAGGAGGTATCTGCTAAATTATGTCCACAAAACACCCGCAAAACTTGCTGCAGCTCGCTGCAAACGCTGCTGTCTGAGAGGAAGACACTGCTGCCTGCTTTATTCTATGGCTTTACATTTACCGCCTGGTTTTACTTCTTCCTCCAGTAACCAGTCAGTCAGTCTGTGGGTTTATATTCTATGGCTTTACATTTACCGCCTGGTTTTACTTCTTCCTCCAGTAACCAGTCAGTCAGTCTGTGGGTTTATATTCTATGGCTTTACATTTACCGCCTGGTTTTACTTCTTCCTCCAGTAACCAGTCAGTCAGTCTGTGGGTTTATATTCTATGGCTTTACATTTACCGCCTGGTTTTACTTCTTCCTCCAGTAACCAGTCAGTCAGTCTGTGGGTTTATATTCTATGGCTTTACATTTACCGCCTGGTTTTACTTCTTCCTCCAGTAACCAGTCAGTCAGTCTGTGGGTTTATATTCTATGGCTTTACATTTACCGCCTGGTTTTACTTCTTCCTCCAGTAACCAGTCAGTCAGTCTGTGGGTTTATATTCTATGGCTTTACATTTACCGCCTGGTTTTACTTCTTCCTCCAGTAACCAGTCAGTCAGTCTGTGGGTTTATATTCTATGGCTTTACATTTACCGCCTGGTTTTACTTCTTCCTCCAGTAACCAGTCAGTCAGTCTGTGGGTTTATATTCTATGGCTTTACATTTACCGCCTGGTTTTACTTCTTCTTTCAGTAACCAGTCAGTCAGTCTGTGGGTTTATATTCTATGGCTTTACATCAGAGGTTTTACAGCCTGGTTTTACTTCTTCCTCCAGTAACCAGTCACACAACTAGTCAGTAACCAGTCACAAAATGAGCCAGCAACGAGTCACACAAGCAGCCAGCAACAAGTCTGTTGCAGCCTGTAACCAGCCAGTAATTAGCCAGTAATCAGTCAGTAACCAGTCAGTAATTGATCACTAACCAAGCAGTCGGTAACCGGCCAGTAATCAGTCAGTAACCAGACACGCAACCAGTCAATAACCAGTTAAACAGCCAGTCAGTAACCAGACACACAATCAGTCAGCAACCAGCCAGTAACCAGTAACCTGACCACTCAGTAACCAGCCAGTAACCGGACACTCAATCAGTCAGTAACCAGTCATACAATCAGTCAGTAAACAGTCACACAACCAGTCAGTAACCAGTCACACAACCAGTCAGTAACCAGTCATACAATCAGTCAGTAACCAGTCATACAATCAGTCTGTGGGTTTATATTTAATGGATTTACACTGAAAGTTTTATGGCCTGTTTTCTTCCTTCATTAACCAGCCAGTAACCAGTAACATAACCAGCCAGTAACCAGTCACACAACCAGCCAGTAACCAGTAACATAACCAGCCAGTAACCAGTAACATAACCAGCCAGTAACCAGTAACATAACCAGCCAGTAACCAGTCACACAACCAGCTAGTAACCAGTCACATAACCAGCCAGTAACCAAACACACAACCAGCCAGTAACCAGTAACATAACCAGCCAGTAACCAGTAACATAACCAGCCAGTAACCAAACACACAACCAGCCAGTAACCAGTAACATAACCAGCCAGTAACCAGTCACATAACCAGCCAGTAACCAGTAACATAACCAGTCAGTAACCAGTAACATAACCAGTCAGTAACCAGTAACATAACCAGCCAGTAACCAGTCACATAACCAGTCAGTAACCAGTAACATAACCAGCCAGTAACCAGTCACATAACCAGCCAGTAACCAGCCAGTAACCAGTAACATAACCAGCCAGTAACCAGTAACATAACCAGCCAGTAACCAGCCAGTAACCAGCCGGTGACCAGTAACATAACCAGTCAGTAACCAGTCAGTAACCAGTAACATAACCAGCCAGTAACCAGTAACATAACCAGCCAGTAACCAGTCAGTAACCAGTCAGTAACCAGTCAGTAACCAGTCAGTAACCAGTCAGTAACCAGCCAGTAACCAGTCAGTAACCAGCCAGTAACCAGCCAGTAACCAGTCAGTAACCAGTCAGTAACCAGTAACATAACCAGCCAGTAACCAGCCAGTAACCAGCCAGTAACCAGCCAGTAACAGGACTTCCTCTCAGTGGAATGGTTCCTGTGGTAAATGAAGCAGCTGTTGTTCATCTGGAGTTTATCTGTGTTTTTTTATATTCTATAGATTTTCATCAGAAGTTTCCCGTCCTGTGTTTTTTTCCTCGTCCACATTACTGGAGCACAGCGATGCATGGTGCTTTCTGAATCCCGTATTATGTGAGAGGTCGGAGGGTGGCGGGTTCCAGGAAGTGTCCTTAATTTCACAGGGTTAAGGAGCAGCAGATTCTGGGGGAATACAGATCACTTAGCAGCAGCCGCCCTGAAGTCGCACAGATTTTCTCCCCGTTTGTTAACCACATCCTCGCAGCCGCTGAACCGTTGAGACGTCCAAGGTGAACATGAAGTCCCAGAAGGAGGCTCTGCTCTCATAGATCACTGAAGCTGTGTGTGTGTGTGTGTGTGTGTGTGTGTGTGTGTGTGTGTGTGTGTGTGTGTGTGTGTGTGTGTGTGTGTGTGTTCTCCTGCTTTATAACCTGCTCCAGCCCTGACTTCCATGAATCCTCAGACTTCATGAATCAAAGCATCAAACTGTTTGTCTCATGTCATCAACACACGTTTCTACACACAAACAAACATTTCTATATGTTTCAGGGTCAGTGACAAATAACGTTTGGCCTGATGAGAAAAATGTTGAAATATAGTTTCATTCATCATTCATCAGGTCTCATGTTGGTTTCTTCTTATTTAAAAGTCCATTTGTAGAATTTTATACACAGTTTTGTGTGTTTTTTCTTTAAATCATGTGATTTCCTTCCACCCAGTCACCAGTTTGAGCTGTGAATGAATTAACAGCTGATTATACTTCAGCTAAACTACATGTTATAAGAGTCAGTGACAGATGATGTTTGACAAGATGAGAAAGTCAAAAACCGTTTAAAAGTCCGTTTATTCAGGATTCATCAGGTCAGAATCTACTGATCTGTGTTCATGTTATTTAAAACTCCATTTTCATCATTTCCTTTTACAAAAATCTAAACGAAATGTCAAACAGCGTGACTGAAAAATGATAAATTATAAATATATAATCCACCTAGAATATAAAACCTGTTGATAACATGTATTGTATTAAAACCTTTTTAAGAGAGTTAAATTACCTGGTACCAAGTTTTTAGGGTTACACTACACATATATATTCTGTCTGACATTAAGGTCGTTAAAATATGCAAATAATGAATTATCTGTGTAAATATGAGCTAATTCACCAACAATTGCAGAACAGAAATGTGAATGTTTGGATAAACCAAGCTCATCTTCTACAGGGACGACAAGTCAGTCTCTGATTGGCCCGTTTACTTTCTGAGTTCTTGAAATTGTTTGCGACAGAGAGAAGTCACATTCTCAGTCATGGTAAAGACAGGATTCACTTCATAATAATCAATTATTCCATTGATTAGTTGTTAACGACTTCCAACTATTAATGGATATGAGTCATTTCTAAGAAGAAAATGTCATGAAGCTTCACCAGGTGATTCCTGACATTAAGGCTGTTATTTTGTGTACCAGGTTTTCTCAGATGTTCTGTTTAAATATGCAAATAATTCATTATCTGTGTAAATACGAGATAATTTACCAACATTTCCAGAACAGAAAGGAGAATGTTTGGATAAAGCAGCTTCAACATTCTTGTTTCATCTTTTGCTCCGTCTAATAATCTGATATACAACATACAACAACCAGAAAATGCTGTCAACAGTCTGGAGCTCAGTTAGTTTCACCTTCATCACACACTAGTTCTGATAATTGATTAATAGATTAGAGTCATTTATTCATCAGTAAATGTGTAAATTCTCTGGTTCCAGCTTCTCTTCTCTGATTATTTCCTGGTTTCTTTAGTCTCTATAATAATAAACTGATCAACATTTTATGAACCCAGCAACTAATCAATGAATCCTTTCAATAATCAATAGATAAACCTACTATCAGAGCAGTAGTTGAGTGCAGCTCTAATTACGACACATGTAGATAATGAAGGTTAATGAGTGTTGAATACAGCACCCAGAGGTGGTTTCTATCAGGTTGTGTGTTTACAGCTCGACGTCTCTACAGTGACATTAAAATGATTTGTCCTCAGTCTAAAGGTTAAAATTCTGCAGAAAGAAAAGTTGTTTTAAAGCTAAATCCTGAGTAATTTAGATAATCTGAGCTCAGTCAGTGATATATTCAACCTGCCGTTGTATGATCCAAACAACTCATCAATTATTTGTTTCAGTAATTGACAGATTCATCAATATCAGAATAATTGTTAGTTGCAGCTCTATAACACTCTATTATCAATCTGCATGTTTTATTTTAAAGTCAGAATATAGTTGACAGCAGCAGTTGAGATTTCAGCTTTATCCCCCTTTCCTGATTGGTTGCTAATAGACAGGATGTGACCATATTTGGACGTGGACCACAGCTTTAAATGAGACTTCCTGACTGAATCTACAGGAACAAAGTAAAGCTCCAGAAACACAGAAAGTGAAATTTAAACATTTTTATTAAGGACGCGTTGAAGCAACAAAGCTGAAAATCTCCCAAACCTAATATGAGGCAACAGTCTGGGATCGGATATGACACCAGAGAAGAGAATCCTCCTCCTGAATAATATTCTTCCAAAGTCAACATCAGTGAGCTAAGCCGTTGGCTCGACTGCAGCAGAATCAGCCGTTATTTGCCCAAACTAAAAGGAATTGTACATGTATCAGCGATAATCCGATAACCACGCTGCTCCTAAGCTCTTAATTTGATTAAGTGTGTGAAAACTGAGGGCAGAGAGTCTCTTGGAGGATAACATCACAGACAGCATCTCCTAATTGCTGCTGTAAATTTACATATGGATTCCTGTTTAATGTGTAACCAGCTTTTAATCCAGTCGGCCCGACTGGCAGCTTTTAGGGAAACTGTTGGAATCACGAAGCGTTTTAGTCACGCTGGACAAAAACATCCTCCAGAGCTGTTTTTAGAGGCTTTTATTTCCAGCTGGAATCCACACAGGCCAGATTAACAGCAGACAATCATCTCCATTATTGTCTTTTTACAGCCGTCCCTTTAAAATCGATCATCTCCTCCCTGGTGCCGTGCTGAAAAATGACAGATTAAAGTGATCGTGGAGTTCATTTTAAAATAAAGTTAATTAAGACGCCGCTCGTCTTTTTTTGGTGAGGATCTATTGACTCGAGTCGTTTCTGACGACAGAGGAACAATAATATTTATTGAGAAGAAATCGACGCGCTATTCTTAGTACGATAAGACTCATATTATGAGTTTCATTGGCATTTTTGGTGTTTTTAATCTTTTCTTTTTAATATTTATATAAATGTCTTAGTCTTTTAGCAAAGTTTTTCTCCCTGAAAAAAAAAGTTAAAACAATAAAATAAAATAAAAACAAAGAAAATAAATACGTAAATAAAAATAACAAATACAACTTTAATAAATAAATAAAATAAAAAACAAATTAATGCTGATAACAATATAACCATGAGTATAATATATACATGGGAACAATAGAAATTTAATTGCTTTTGAGGATAAATATGAATTTGCTTTATATACATATATATAGAATTATTAATAAATTATATTTAAAACAATAAAATACAAATAAATCAAATAAAACAAATTAATGAATACATATAAAATACAAAAATACTATTTAAATAAATAATAATAAAACAGAATAGAATAAATAATGTTGGTGATGCCAGAGGAGGAAGATAATTCATGATAATTCTGTTTAATATCAGATTAATTGCATCAAACAGATAAATCAGCTGATGACGTTTCATCCTTTGCAGCGTTTTGAAGAGTTTTCTCCTCCGGGTCAGTCAATCAATAGTTTTGGATTAGTGATATATTAGTGTTTTATGAGGTAATATAGTGTGAGATTTTTCATTACTGTATGTTATCTATACAGTTTTTTCTCTCTCTGCTTTTCTTTTATTTCCTCTAATCCTCACCTCACCCTCATTGTTTGTTTTTCCAAAGCCTTTATTTCTTTTTTCCATTTTTAATAAGCTGAACCAAACCATTTTCACTTTTTTTACAGGCGGTTTCACTCTCCGGGCTCTGGGTAAATGGCGACTTTATTTCCATGAAATTCTCAAATGACATAGATTTTACTTTTGCATAAAAGCATGAAGAATGTGCCTAATATCGCCGGCATTCATCTGCTAAGTGGACATTTGCATGGGTGCGAGGGGCCGGGGAGCAGCAGCCTCCCGGGGTGACAGCGGTGCAGGGGATGACATGTGACAGCTGTGACAGTACTGGGGGGGGGGGGTGGTGGTCTAGATGGTGGTGGTGGTCTGGATCGGGGGGTGGGGGGGGACTCGCTGCCCCTGATCCAATTACGCCACCCGGCCCCCTGTCAGACCAGCAGCTTGACTCCAGCCACTCTGAGGACAGTATTGATCTCTTGTCAGGACGACCAGTTGCCCTCCGTTAGAATCCAGCACCGATGAACTTTCCCACCAACCCGCCGCCGCCATCACCATCACCCCCACTTACACCCCACACACACACACACACACACACACACACACACAAAACCATATAACAATAACACGCACACACACAATATAACATGCACCATATCACACACACTTATATGAAATCAACAATATTACAATTTAATACAGTATAACACACAGACACACACTATAAAACACACACAACAATATAACACGTACCTATGAAATCAACAACATAACACAAACAATAGTATAACACATAGTTAGCACACTCACATGCAACACACACACAATATAATATAAAACACAATATAACACACACACCACTATAACACACATACAACAAAATAACACACACATCTATAACACATACACACCAGAATAATACACACACAATAATATAACACACATCTATAACACTCGTATAACAATATAACATACACACACAACAATAGAATACACACACTATATCTGTAATACACACACACACAAAAATAACACCAGTATAACGCCAGTATAACGCCAGTATAACACCAGTATAACACCAGTATAACGCCAGTATAACACCAGTATAACACCAGTATAACTCCAGTATAACTCCAGTATAACACCAGTATAACACCAGTATAACTCCAGTATAACTCCAGTATAACTCCAGTATAACACCAGTATAACACCAGTATAACACCAGTATAACACCAGTATAACTCCAGTATAACGCCAGTATAACGCCAGTATAACTCCAGTATAACGCCAGTATAACGCCAGTATAACGCCAGTATAACTCCAGTATAACTCCAGTATAACGCCAGTATAACTCCAGTATAACTCCAGTATAACACCAGTATAACTCCAGTATAAAGCCAGTATAACGCCAGTATAACTCCAGTATAACTCCAGTATAACGCCAGTATAACTCCAGTATAACTCCAGTATAAAGCCAGTATAACGCCAGTATAACTCCAGTATAACACCAGTATAACTCCAGTATAAAGCCAGTATAACGCCAGTATAACTCCAGTATAAAGCCAGTATAACGCCAGTATAACTCCAGTATAAAGCCAGTATAACGCCAGTATAACTCCAGTATAACTCCAGTATAACTCCAGTATAAAGCCAGTATAACTCCAGTATAACTCCAGTATAACTCCAGTATAACTCCAGTATAACGCCAGTATAACACCAGTATAACTCCAGTATAAAGCCAGTATAACTCCAGTATAACTCCAGTATAACTCCAGTATAACTCCAGTATAACTCCAGTATAACTCCAGTATAACTCCAGTATAACTCCAGTATAACACCAGTATAAAACCAGTATAACCAGTATAACCAGTAGCATCCAGCCCTGCCTCAGCCACAGGTTTCAGTGTAAACTTCTCCTCCAGGTTTTGTTGTTAATTTCTGATCGGTATTGACCGGGTGTCATTGATTGCTGATATTTAATCTATTGTTGTATTGTGAGGCGCTGCAGCTCTACTGTAAGGCCTCTAATGGTCGGACGCCGCTCCGAGGCGTCTGATTGGACGACCGGAGGTGATGAAAAGGCCACAGCAATTAGCGGCCGTGGTTGGTTCAGAGGAGTCAGACTCTGGCAGCTGCCAATAACTTCAGCTCAGACACGGCACACAATTAGGCCTGTTACCGCTAACAGTCCCACGACTCCAGACCTTTAACCGGACCGCACCTCCCTGCACCTCCCTACACCTCCCTACACCTCCCTACACCTCCCTGCACCTCCCTGCACCTCCCTGCACCTCCCTGCACCTCCCTACACCTCCCTGCACCTCCCTGTACCTCCCTGCACCTCCCTGCACCTCCCTGCACCTCCCTGTACCTCCCTACACCTCCCTGCACCTCCCTGCACCTCCCTACACCTCCCTGCACCTCCCTGCACCTCCCTGCACCTCCCTACACCTCCCTGCACCTCCCTGCACCTCCCTGCACCTCCCTACACCTCCCTGCACCTCCCTGCACCTCCCTGCACCTCCCTGTACCTCCCTGCACCTCCCTGCACCTCCCTACACCTCCCTACACCTCCCTGCACCTCCCTGTACCTCCCTGCACCTCCCTACACCTCCCTGCACCTCCCTACACCTCCCTACACCTCCCTGCACCTCCCCGCCGCTGCAGGTCAATAGACAATGATGCTGCTCAGAGCTGCAGCTCAGACCAGAGGTTAATAAACCAACAACACTACCTCTGCTGCTGCTGTTTAGTATTCTAGAGAGGGAGGAGGAAGGAGGAGGAAGAGGAGGGAGAGGAGAGGAGCAGGAGAATGGAGGAGGAGTGAGAGGAGAAGTAGGGAGAGAAGGAGAAGGAGAGGAGAGGGAAAGAAGAGGAGGAGAGAAAAGTAGGAGAGAAAGGAGAGGAGAGAGGGAGGAGGAAGAGGAAGGAGGAGGAAGAAGAGGATGAAGGAGGAGGGAGAAGAGAAGGAAGGAGAGGAGGAGGAAAAGGGAAGGAGAGGTGGGAGAGGAAGAAGTGGAGGAGATGAGGGAGGTGAGGAGGAGGAGAAGTGAGAGAGGAAGAGGAGAAAGAGGAGATGATGAAGAGGAGGAAGGAGAAGACAGATGAAGAGCAGGTAGTTTGCTGCATCACTGAGGAAATGACCTCATCCTGAAGATAGAAACTGTCCCAGAATCAGATTTAAACCAGATTTAAACCAGATTTAAACCAGGTTTAAATCAGGTTTAAACCAGATTTAAACCAGGTTTAAACCAGGTTTAAATCAGGTTTAAACCAGATTTAAACCAGGTTTAAATCAGATTTAAACCACTCAGTGTTTCTGTTTCACTGAAACCGTGTTAAAGAGTAAAATCCTGAATCCTCCTAATGTCTCAGCATCAGCCTCCAAACACACAACAACAGCCTCCACATTACATTACATCTGAAATCAGTGTGATCAGCGGACGCCGTGTGTGTAGAGAAGCATGAAATTGGCCACAATCTGGAAAGAAGCTCATAGTCACTTTCATGGTACATGCGGTGTGAATCCAATGTGGAGTGTGAACATTAGCTCGGCCACTCGTGCGTTCAGTTGTGACACCGAAGATGTTTTGGTCAGAGGTTATTCAGAGGTAGAGTATCCATGTCGAAATAACTAAATACCAGGCTTCCTGCCGTTTATATCTGCTGTTCTGTCTCTGTGAGAAGGACACGTCCTCTGTTTCACGATGGAAACGCGTCCAAACCTTTGACGTTTCTGCTAAAACCCTCCTGTTATTAACCGGGTTAAACATGGCTGCTGTTTTCAGTTCAGACTTCTCTCTGTCACTAACAATTTCAAGAACTCAGGAAGTGAACGGGCCAATCAGGAACTGTTGTCTCAATCAAATAATTGACTCTTTTTATTCTTCTCTTTCTTTAGTCTCTTTAATAATAAACTGATGATCTGGACAAAAAGACATTTTAGGTTGAATCTATAACATTTTATTCATATTTACCTTTTTATTCTGACTTTTTATCTCCTTTCATAGTTTCCATCTCGTTGATCTGAACTTTTTATCTACTTCTACATTTTTATAAAGTTTTTTTTTATTTTTTCATGATTTTGGTTCATTTCAACTCGTTTTCAGGAAACAAGATTAAATCCTGTGACTTTTTATTATAATGTTCACATTTTGTCTCATATTCCTTTAATTTTTAATCTCTTATTTTTTCTATATTTGACCAAAATAAAAAAGGGAGATTAGATTCCAACTATCACATTAATCACAAACTATTTAGGTAATTATTTAATGATCAGAGTCATTGATTAATATTAAAATGTGTAAATTCTCTGGTTCCAGCTTCTCTTCTCTGATTATTTCCTGGTTTCTTTAGTCTCTATAATAATAAACTGATGATCTTTGGACAAAAAAAGACATTTTAGGTTGAATCAAACAACTAATCCATTAATATATTGATTAATTAATTAGTTAATTAGCTTCAGTCCTGGTCCAATCACACAGCTCATACACAGACACTGAGCTTTAAAACCAGCTGTCAGCACCTCTGTGAAAATATGATGTCACAACTATACAGTCACCACTATTCACAGCCATTAAAATCAGCCAATCAGAGAAGAGGCTCATGAATATTAATGAGCCAGACACAAATCAATGTGTTCTTATAGAGCTGCAGAGAGAGAAGATGGTTTTTGCTTCTTAAAACTACAAATATATCTCATTAGTGACATCACAACTTCACATGAGAATATAGGACTGTTATATAAAATACTGGATGGCATCGTCATCTGTTCTGATAACTGATGAATGGATTTGAGTCATTTTTTCAGTAGAAAATGTGTAAATTGTCTGGTTCCATCTTCTCTGATTATTTCCTGGTTTCTTCTATAACAGTGAAGTGATGAAATGACATAAAATGACATTAAAGCCTCGTAGCAGATCCTTTGTTCTGAATCACTAGTGGTCAGTGGATTTAAAGTCCCATTAAAAGACTCCATCACTACAGTCCCATACAGGAACTTTCACAGACATTAACATAAAGCGGACGTTAATGACTCAGGAAGCCAAATGTCGCGTCTCCGTGTGCTTTCTATTTTAAAGCGTCTCGTGTCGGATCCTCCTGAATCACAGCGAGACGTGTTGTTCTGCAGCCTCGCACCAACAGACCTAACGACGCCAGACAACAGCAGCCTCACGCCAAATTGGGCCACCGCTCGCTTTCTCTCCCTTTTTTTTTTCAGAGAGAAAAGTGCAATTACGAGTGTTTTCCCCCGACGTGGCGGTGACATGTCATCCGAGCAGCGCCGCACCACTCGCAGCACTTCCTAAACTCCGGATATATTTGTCACACCTACTGTAATGCTCCGTCGCGTCGCTGAAGACTCGGCGGCTGCCGAGGGGCCCAGGAGGGGAATCAAGGAATCTGTCGAATTAATCCACACAGCAGAGATTCCTCCTGTCAGCTCGGCTCCTCTCTCTTTTTACCACTGGCTCTTAAAAAGCCGTTTAAAGCGGCGAACTGAGCCGGACGGACAGGCCTGACAGCGACTCCTGAAAGAGCATCTGTCTCCTTTAACACGTACATAAACCACGATACCGGCTTTTTACACATGAGATTAATTTTAATTAATGAATTGATTTATTTTGTCAGTGACAAAGCCAAATTGCTGAAAAGATGCCAGGAGCGATCGGCTGTATATATACGTTTCTTCCTATGAGACGGCGGCTCTAACATCACTCTGCATAATCCTTCTGCTAATTAGACACGGGCTGGATTATTATCAGCGTCGTTATAGGTGCAGATCCACAGGAGGATCAGGGTTCACGCTGAGGTCGTGATCAGAGAGGCAGCCATGAGTCCGTTCATCGATTAGTTTCCAGTTATCACATTAAATATCTCTCTTCTTATTAAATTATTAGTTCATTACTAGTTTAGAATCAATTTAGGACATTTTTATGGAGAAAATGTCCAAATTCTCTGGTTCCAGCTTCTCAAATCTGATTATTTTCTGGTTTCTTTGGTGATAAAATCAGTTGATGTATGTATAAATGCTAAAAATATTAAAATTAAATAATTAAAATAATAATAGAATAATTTAAAAGCGACTCAGAAATTGTAAAATCATGATAAAAAATTACAAAAAAAAGTATTTGATTAATGTGTTTTAGTCATTTTTCTTTTCTGGTTTCTTAAATAAAATACAATAAAAATACAAAAAATACTCACGATGCTGAAAAGATGAATAAAAGTATAATTTAAAAACTACAAATACTGAAAATACTAAATATATTTGATTGTTTTTAGTCATTTTCTCTGATTATTCCCTGTTGTCTTTAGTCTAAACTGACTAAACTTCAGCTTTTACACAATGATCCATGTTTTACACCAAACTACTGATTAATAGATTAAATAAAACAGTTATTTACATCCTGAGTTGATATGAAGACAGAAAAGACAGAAAAGTAAAGCCAGAGCTTCAACAGAAGATCAGTAGAATCAGGATTTGCACTAAAAGTAGTTTCCTGACGTTATTAACCTGGTTAAACACGTCTGTTTATGTCAGTTCAGAATTCTCTCTGTTGAAAACAGTTTCAAGAACTCAGAAAGTAAACGGACCAATCAGGGACTGAGTTGTTGATGCATTAACCGACTAATTGTTGCAGCTGTAGTTGTTTTATCCAGATTAATGATGTTTCTTGCTGATATAAAGATCATTTAACTCATGGATTTAAATCGTGGTGTATTCGTATTGATAATTAGCTGAGGTATCGTTAATATTCCTGCTGATTCTGAACTTCAGTGTAGAGATGTTTGCTGCTTTAAATAAAACGGAGGAGGCTGTGATGAGGACAGGAATCTACATTTATTCCGTCTTCTCTTCCTGCCGTAAACTTCCTGACAATTGTTCATTAATGATTCCCAGTAAATTCCTTAAAATGGTAATTTGTCATCCTGTCACTTCATTTGTGACCTAAAATTCCTCACTAGAGGCATCATCAAATAAATTAATCACTACCCGGGATCCATTTCTCCCTTGTGCGTGCTATTATACCCGGCTCTCTTGTGTTTCTCTTCATTTACATATATTTAATGGCCCAGTTGTGGTGGGTTGTTCTGGCAGGTGAAATATCTCGACTGCCGCCGTCTTTTAACAGCATAAAACCACGTCTTGTTCATTTTCCTCTGAATACCTGAAACACGGGAGAATAAAAAGAATTACGGACGTTATATGAACTGTAAAAAATCAAAAAAGTGCACATCTTGCAGGTTTCAGGACGGAGAATTACAGGAAGGAACATGTAGGAAAGGAGAGTCACATGTATCTGACAGCGACGTTTGATCCTTTAAACGCTTTAGATGCAGCCAGTTGTCCACATGATTTGGTTTGATTTGAGGGAATCTCATTACAGCTGATGTATGTTAAACAGACTCTGCTGTTTCCTTCAGGGATTCCTGTTAGAAACCAGCGACTCTCACTGATCTGTCTCCACGTTCAGCTCCCGTCCTGATTCTTCCTGAACAACAGAAATATAGTTTCAGTGACGCCTGTTTAACCCATAACAACGTTCCTCATGCAGCGTTAGAACATAAAATATAAAGGTGTAGGATTTATGCTAATTTACCCAAAGAATTCCAGAAAACTTAGAGGGTGATAAACTGAATATTCATATGAATAATATATATTTAGTTCTTTTTCTAAACATTCCAGCTTCTCTGATTATTTCCTGGTTTCTGATCTTTGGACAAAAAAAGACATTTTATGTTGAATCTTCATCTTTTTGATCCACATTTAAACCATTTAATGAACCAAACAACTGATCGATTAATCATTAATCTGATTAAAGTATCAGATTTGTTGCACCGTGACATTAATTCATGTTTATTCTGGTTTGTTTGGTGTTGACGCTGTTTGTTAAAGACACAACTTCAGTGTTTGTGCTGCTGTAAATGGCCGTAACTCCTTAATTAATTATATCGTCTTCACGTTTCTCCTCCGGATGAAAACAGCACCAATTATTTCCTGATGCAGAGTCTGAGATGTTTGAACTTCCATCCTCATTAAGGCTCCGGCAGCAGAGAACACGTGAATGTTGCTGGGAACACGTCAGCAGAGGACTGTAACACGCGTGTTACAGCCCGTTTCAGAGGAAATTAGCATAATTAAGAATAAACGGGCATTAATTGTTGTGTTTAATGCAAACGTGTCAGCAGCTGTTAACTGCTGCGTCACCTACAGGAAACAGGAGTGATTGGTATTTATACTGATCAGAGATGGATCAATGACGCAGTCTGATCAGAATCAGCCTGGTTAGGAGGGTTTAACTGTGTGTTCTGATGGAGACTAATACATTAATTACATCATTAATATCAATAAAAGAACAATTTACAAATTACAAATACTGAAAATACAAAAAACAGAAAAATATTTCATAGTTTTGAGTCATTTTCTCAGGTTTTCTGTTTCTTGTCACGTGTCAACATGTTTTTATCAGGTCAGACTTCTCTCTGTCACAAACAGTTTCAAGAACTCAGGAAGTAAACGGGCCAATCAGGGACTGAGTTGTATTCTAACAACCAATCAAATAAATGTGTAAATTCTCTGGTTCCAGCTTCTCTTCTCTGATTATTTCCTGGTTTCTTTAGTCTCTATAATAATAAACTGATGATCTTTGGACTAAAAGACATTTTATGTTGAATCTTCATCTTTGATCCACATTTACAGCAGTTTACACCAGTAGTAGCTGATCTACTACTAATAAATTATCTGCAGCAGTTTCCTGCTTCTCAAAGGCACCGATTTAGATTTTTTTATAGAATTGAACATGTAGGAGAAGCTCCAGAGGCTGAAAATCCTGAAGTTTGTCTGTTTCTTGTTTTTATTTGTAGAAACGTGGCGACTTCATGGAGGAAAGCTGCTCTACATAAAGATGAAGGTAAATAACACGTTCCATTCTGATTGAATCATAGTAATTAACTGTTTCTAAATCAGATCGACTGAACCTTTAAAGTCAAACAAATAATTGTGAATGAAGTGAATCTTCTGATATTTAAAGACAGAATCCTGGTTTTATCATTTAATTCTTCAGAATTAGGTCTTTTCTTTGGTGACGAGATAATCAACTTATTCCTTTGACTGAGGAAGAATAAACTTGGAACCTCTTTGTTCCGTTTAACAATTTCACGCCTCTTGAATTCAGGTTTTTTTTTTCTTCTCACAAAGCAGCAGCGGCAGCTCCTGTTTACAGAGAAACCCACAGCTTTTCCACATTAATCTACATTTAATATTCGTTTCAAAATACGTTTTTCCCTATTAATTAAAAGTAAAGCATGTATTGTATGGTACATTATCCCCCTAACGGCCCCATGTGGAGATTATGAAGTGGAAAACTAATGGTGTAGACTTTAGCATTTGGGGTTTTAGCCGGAGTCATTTACATATCTGTAAGAGATGTGGATGTATGTGCAAATAAGCAGAACTCAGCTTCCCCCCGGTTTACAGAGGAAGTCAAAGAAGAAGTGTCGCCTCTCCCCTCAGCTACACAAGGTAATGAGATTCTCTGCTCCCTCTATTACGAGGAGGATGAGAAATCTGATTATTAAGGAGAGGCATGTGGCAGTAAGAAAAATCTGTTTGTTTTTTTTCCTTATCGTATCACCCCGAGAAACAAAGGTGACCCCCGTGTTCCATTCATTAAATCCCACCTCCTCTAATTTATCAAGGTAAACTATCACGGTTTCTGCTGAGCTAATCACAAACAGGGGGAGGGGGGACTTGTTAGGTTGAGCCTCAAAAGGACACGTCGCTGGATCCGGATCTCACTCCTCCAGCCGGAGAACACGAGTACGGACGTTAACGGAGGCTGTCGAGATGTTTCCTCAACGCCGGAAAGTTCAGGACAATCAGGGTGAATTATGAGCTCCATAAAAGTACAACTGCAATTATTTCAAGGAGCTGCTGCAGGTGCACAAATACCACCAAGAAAAACCCATTTGTTGTGTGTTCTGAGTCGTTCTGGTTATTATTCTTTATGCTGCAAAAAACCTCGATGGATAAACATCGACGTCCTGAAGCTGCAGTGATGTAATCATCATTAATCAATGATTAGATTAAATAATCATCAATAAAAACACAGGAATATAAAACTCTTTCATCCTTCTTCAACTCTGACGCTTTAAATGTTCTAGAAAATCCCTCATGCTGCTTCATAACATGGATTTAAAGGAATAGAATTAATGTGAATTTTCCAATGTTAACAAAGATTAACAAGAAACGTGCAGTTTGTTTTATTGTCAGAAATCAACTCAACTCAGCAATCAATAATTTCAGGGTGATATATAAAAGTTAAACATTTCACCCTGTTGGTCCTTTTATAACGTTTCTAAACATTCCAGCTTCTCTGATTAAAAAAAATAATTATTTAATGGATTAGAGGCATTTATTAATTAGTAAATGTCCAAATCCTCTGGTTCCAGCTTCTTTTTGCAGATGTTTGCAGATGTTAGCAGATGTTACCAGATGTTTGCAGATGTTAGCAGATGTTACCAGATGTTTGCAGATGTTAGATGTTAGCAGATGTTTGCAGATGTTACCAGATGTTTGCAGATGTTACCAGATGTTTGCAGATGTTAGATGTTTGCAGATGTTAGATGTTTGCAGATGTTAGCAGATGTTACCAGATGTTTGCAGATGTTTGCAGATGTTAGGAGATGTTTGCAGATGTTAGGAGATGTTTGCAGATGTTAGGAGATGTTTGCAGATGTTAGCAGATGTTACCAGATGTTTGCAGATGTTTGCAGATGTTAGGAGATGTTTGCAGATGTTAGGAGATGTTTGCAGATGTTACCAGATGTTTGCAGATGTTACCAGATGTTAGCAGATGTTTGCAGATGTTAGGAGATGTTTGCAGATGTTACCAGATGTTAGCAGATGTTTGCAGATGTTAGGAGATGTTTGCAGATGTTAGGAGATGTTTGCAGATGTTAGGAGATGTTTGCAGATGTTAGGAGATGTTTGCAGATGTTAGCAGATGTTAGCAGATGTTAGGAGATGTTTGCAGATGTTTGTAGATGTTTGTAGATGTTTGCAGATGTTTGCAGATGTTAGGAGATGTTTGTAGATGTTTGTAGATGTTTGCAGGTGTTTGCAGATGTTAGCAGATGTTTGTAGATGTTTGCAGATGTTTGCAGATGTTTGTAGATGTTAGCAGGTGTTTGTAGATGTTTGCAGGTGTTTGCAGATGTTAGGAGATGTTTGCAGATGTTTGTAGATGTTAGCAGATGTTTGTAGATGTTTGCAGATGTTTGCAGATGTTAGGAGATGTTTGCAGATGTTTGTAGATGTTAGCAGATGTTTGTAGATGTTAGCAGGTGTTTGCAGATGTTAGGAGATGTTTGTAGATGTTTGCAGATGTTAGCAGATGTTTGCAGATGTTTGCAGATGTTAGCAGATGTTAGGAGATGTTTGCAGATGTTAGCAGATGTTTGTAGATGTTTGCAGATGTTAGGAGATGTTTGCAGATGTTAGCAGATGTTTGTAGATGTTAGCAGATGTTTGTAGATGTTTGCAGATGTTTGCAGATGTTTTCAGTTTGATAGGCAACATATTTCACCCACCTCTGAGGTCAGAATGAGTAGCATTATAGTCGTATTATTCAGAGTGATTGTTCCTGACCAGCCTGTAATAAGCTGAGGTTTTAATCCTCCAGAGTTGTGACCTGCAGCTGCTGAGTTAAAACCTGAAGCCGTAACAGCAGCTGCTGTTTCTGCAGCTTCTCGCCTCCTGGTCTGATCCCTGATGTTCTCAGCAGGATCTCAGAGCTTCAAATGACCCGCCACCACAAAAGCCCCAGTGTAATTAATACGCTGCTGAAACGCTAACGCGATTGGTGGGATGTGACGGTGGATTCTGCACGCTGAACATTTGACTTTTTTATTTCGAACGTCCTTTAAGATTAAGACTTTTCCCCCTCAAAGATGCAGATTAATCTTTAAAACTGGACATCTCCCGACGTGGGAGCTCAGTGGGCGACGCCGGCTTCATTTTAATCCCTGTGGGCAATTATACTTTCAAATGATACCCTGAAGGTAAATCATGTTCACACTTAATTAATTTAAACATTACATTTACAGCGTGAAAGTCTCCTGGTCGTCCTCGACACAGAGAAGCTGTTGTTGAACAGTAGCTGTAAGGAGAGCTGCTCGTTAATTATCATCTTTGTTATTTGTTGTATGTGAGAGTCAATGTGATGAGAAATAAAACACTGATGACATTTCTGTTGTGACTGATGGAATCATGACAGTTAACAGGAGATAAACTACACGACTACATCGAATTATCACGATGTTTACACCACATGCAACATAGAAATATACCTAAATATAACGAGATATGAGTCATTTATTAATTAGAAAATGTGTAAATTCTCTGGTTCCAGCTTCTCTTCTTTATTATATTATTATATTAATTTCTTTAGGTGATAAATGTGTATAAATGTTAAAAGTAAAAGAACTAAAAATAAAATAGTAAAATACAAAAAAACACTAAAATGACTAAAAATATAATACAAAAAAAATAAAATCACACTAAAAGACAAAGAAAACTCAATACTATAATAATTAAAATAATATGAAGAATTAAAAGAATAATTTTGAAATGACTGAAAATACAAAAAATGATTAAAAAATATTTGATGAATCATTTTTATTAATTAATCGTCATTTATTCATCAGTAAATGTGTAAATTCTCTGGTTCCAGCTTCTCTTCTCTGATTATTTCCTGGTTTCTTTAGTCTCTATAATAATAAACTGATGATCTTTGGACAAAAAAAGACATTTTAGGTTGAATCTTCAGCTTTGATCCACATTTAAACCATTTAATGAACCAAACTAATAAATCATTTCTTTATTTAACTTTTTAAAGTGACTCTGTTGTAATATATAAAATACTAGAATACTCCACATGTCTGTATCATGTCAACAATCTAATTATAATGTTAAATAAATAAATAACATGACCTCCTTCCTCATCAAATCTTAAATCATGATATTTGTTCAGTATCAGGATTATAATGTAGAATCTCAGCAGTGAGTCTAACTGCAGATTTTCTACATTTGAGTTTTATTTTCCTAAATCAGGAATCTCAATAAAATCCAGATCGTTGTTTTCCAGAGTAAAAAGCTGCTGTTTCTCTGTTTTGTGTTTGTCTTTAAAGTTAATTAATGGTCTGTGTGGATTATTGTTTCTCCTTTTATAATGAATGCATCACTGTACTGTCACCGAGTCCATTTTGACAAATAGGTGGGTGGATAGATATAAAAACATACAGGGGAGCTGCCGAGGGTTAGATTCCCAATTAATAGAGGGAAATGAATTCAGCAGTAATAGGCGCTGACAGCAGACTGATGATTGATGGTTGATGCTCACGCTGCCTTATGACGAATAATGTGTGTTTGGCTCCTGGTGTATTTTAAATCCTACTTGTGTGTTCATTAAAAATAAATACATCAAGTAAAAATAAATAGATGGTTTAATGAGAATTAATGAATGAATGAACTAATGAGACGTCGTTGGGCCCAGAACCAACATGTGATATCAATCGGTGGCTGCTACAACAATATAATCATATTTATAGTTTTTATGTTAATAGATTAACATAAAAACTCGTATCAGTGTTTTACTGATGTTAACAACATGAGTACAATACAAAGTTTTAGAGCTTCAGACTTTTTTAGTCAAACCAACAGTTTTTTAAATGTTAACAAATGATGTGGTTTTTGTAATAGTAAAAACTGTGAATGGATTAAAATGATAAAATAAAGAGGAAACAGTGGATAATATCTAAAAATCAGAGTAGCAGCAGTTTGAATTATATATAAATATATCAAAACATTTCTATATAGATTTAAAATCAGCTCAAGTCTACAAGACACAGAGCAGTGGAGTTAAAATATAAAATATAAATGATGTAAACAGTAGGAAGTTGAGGTCAGGAAAAATAATAAGAACTGAAATAAAATCTACAGAGAATCTGGGAATTTGGTGTAAAAACCAGAATATTTTGATGTACGGAAAATATTCTGGTTCCTGGAGGTTCCTGGAGGTTCCTGGAGGTTCCTGGAGGTTCCTGGTGGATCCTGGTGGTTCATGGAGGTTCATGGTGGTTCATTGTGGTTCATGGTGGTTCATGGTGGTTCATGGTGGTTCATGGTGGTTCATGGAGGTTCATGGTGGTTCATTGTGGTTCATGGTGGTTCATGGTGGTTCATGGTGGTTCATTGTGGTTCATGGTGGTTCATGGTGGTTCATGGTGGTTCATGGTGGTTCATGGTGGTTCATGGAGGTTCATGGTGGTTCATTGTGGTTCATGGTGGTTCATGGTGGTTCATGGTGGTTCATGGTGGTTCATTGTGGTTCATGGTGGTTCATGGTAGTTCATGGTGGTTCATGGTGGTTCATGGTGGTTAATGACAGTGGATCATGGCGGCAGCTCATGGCAGCAGACTGATAGACCTCCTCCGTGGCCTCTGACCCATGAGGAGGCCGTCTGAGCGGCGTGACGTTGATTAGAGGCCCGTATGCGGTCACTGTTTACGTGTCTCACGTGTAAACAGCTATGCTGCCGGCGTCCTGCCGGGCGCCGCGGCTCCAGCTCGCGGCTCAGCGGACGCCGGCTGGTTTTCTCTGGCTGACATTTCCCCAGCGTGTGCGGGCCGGCGACGCCGCGGCCCCGCGGCTCGGCGCCGGCGGCCAGGGGCCCAGGTGCTGCCGCCAGCCCCGGTTACATCAGCCCCGGTTACATCTCCGGCCGGCGGCGTCCCGGTGAGTCGGAGACAGCGAGATCGGCCTGATACGACGATCACCAGAACCCTAACGAGGCTCCGGTCTGCAGCCGCTGTCTCCGATCGTCTCCGTCACGCTGCCTCCACCTCGCCATGACATCATCACGCCGACACATTCATCAGCTCTAATTAATATGAAGGATCCCCCGCCTGGGTCACTTTCCTCTTTCTGTCTTTTAAGAGACAACATTCCCATAGTTCTGCTGTTAAACCACATTGATTTATTGTGATTCATTGGTTCTTTGGGCGCGATTATCTTTAGACTTTGGAGATTATCTGGAGACTCTGGGGATCAGACCCCAAACACCAGGAGGATGCTCCGTTACCATGGATACGCATCTTCACTCAGGAGACGGCTGCCTCGTCTCCTCGTCTTAATAATTAATAATTAAAACATCAATAAAAACACCTGTAATTAATACTAATAAAACATCACCTGTGATCAATATAAAACATCACCTGTAATCAATATAAAACATCACCTGTGATCAATATAAAACATCACCTGTGATCAATATAAAACATCACCTGTGATCAATATAAAACATCACCTGTGATCAATATAAAACATCACCTGTAATCAATATAAAACATCACCTGTGATCAATATAAAACATCACCTGTAATCAATATAAAACATCACCTGTAATCAATAATAAAACATCACCTGTGATCAATATAAAACATCACCTGTGATCAATATAAAACATCACCTGTGATCAATATAAAACATCACCTGTAATCAATATAAAACATCACCTGTGATCAATATAAAACATCACCTGTAATCAATATAAAACATCACCTGTAATCAATATAAAACATCACCTGTGATCAATATAAAACATCACCTGTAATCAATATAAAACATCACCTGTAATCAATATAAAACATCACCTGTGATCAATATAAAACATCACCTGTAATCAATATAAAACATCACCTGTAATCAATATAAAACATCACCTGTGATCAATATAAAACATCACCTGTAATCAATATAAAACATCACCTGTGATCAATATAAAACATCACCTGTGATCAATATAAAACATCACCTGTAATCAATATAAAACATCACCTGTGATCAATATAAAACATCACCTGTGATCAATATAAAACATCACCTGTGATCAATATAAAACATCACCTGTAATCAATATAAAACATCACCTGTGATCAATATAAAACATCACCTGTGATCAATATAAAACATCACCTGTGATCAATAAAATATATTGATCACAGACACACACATTGATCACTATATAAAATATAGTTAACATATAATAATAATAATTAGTTAATATAATTATATAGTTAAGTAGTGTTGTATAGTTAATACAGTGTTTTGTACTTAATTATATTAAATATAATTATATTATAACCAGAATTATAGACACAACTTTTCAAGTTGACAACCGCAAAATTAAATGGTTCATATTAAATTCTATTCAGTAGTTTGTTTATGATTTAGTAGCATTAAATAAAATAATTCATAAGTTACAATAACTTGAATTTAGTTTGAAATGAATTAACAGGGAAATGTTGAAGGTTTAAATTATTCAGAATGACCCCAAACAGAAAAAGGAGGATGATGATGATGATAATTCTATAAAATACAGCTTTATAATCAGCTGGTTCATCATTAACTGCTGCTTTGTTAGTTGTTTCCTCAGGAATCTGCAGCAACTTCTACTGATTCATCAGGCTGGGAAATAAAATGATAACTCACTGATTTAGATACAAACTCAAAGTTACTGATGTTATTAGGATGATGTGATGATTCATGATGATTTCATGTGGTGAAACCCTAAAAACCTGGTACGAGATACTGAAACTCTCTGAAAAGGTTTTAAATAATAAAACCATGTCAGAATACAACATATATTAAATTCATTATTCTTCCTTTTGTTGTTATGTTGTTATTTCTTATGTTTTTGAACAGATGGACTTTAAAATGACAGGAAACCAAAACTGTACATTTCAGTCTGCTCTCTAAAAGAAGTGAGAAGAGTCTTTAATGGTTGCTTAGTTACAGGATTATAAAAGAGAAGCTTTTAATTTGAAAGGATGGACACAGGAAGTGCTGACACCATGTAAACAAACCCACTTCCTGTGGTTATTAAACAGTTAATTAGTGTCAACACGGTGAAATTAACTGGAATGATAGTTGGTTAGAAAGGTTGAACTTCAGGCTCCATAATCATTCAGAACAGTAATAAAAATGTTAATATATCATTTGAAAAACAAAAATTAAATTAATATAAGACAATTTAAAACTAAATTCAAGTTATTGTAACTTATGAATTATTTTTAATGCTACTAAATCATAAACAAACTACTGAATAGAATTTAATATGAACCATTTAATTTTGCGGTTGTCAACTTGAAAAGTCGTGTCCATAATTCTGGTTATAATATAATTATATTTAATATAATTAAGTACAAAACACTTCAAAACTATGTTCAAAACAGGAAAAATGCTGAACCATGAGAAATGTTGTGTGAATCAAAGCCCAGACCTTGTTGTAATTAGAAGTCAAACTTGAATCCATTCTCCAGTTTAAATCTAAATTCCAGTAACACCTGAACCAGTGAAACAGTGAAACCGTGAAGCAGGTGAAGACTTGTGGTCTATAAATGGCTCCTTCACCTCCTCCTCCTCCTCCTCCTCCTCCTCCTCCTCCTCCTCCTCTGCTGCAGTGATTGTGGGGAGGAGTTTTTTTGACCATTAGTGGCCTGAGTGCAGCAGATTCTGTGACCTGTCACTTCCTCCACTAATGTGTGGAAATATCTCTATTTCTGACCCAGTGGAAACTGCTTCACCTGAGTTTTCTCATAAAAGCTTCATGAGGATTCTGGTGATTCCACATGTTGTAGACGCTGGATGTAAAACATCCTTTTATATCCTCCAATACACAACCACTGATTTTACCTCTGTCAGGCATAGTGTGAGTGTCATGTTGTTGTATATATGATCTCAGAATCATGATCATAGTGTTGTTTATTACCTGTGATTCACAGACTCAAGATTATATATATTATATATATAACATAGTTAATATATAACAGCAGTATTATATAGTTAATATATAACAGTAGTATTATATAGTTAATATATAACAGCAGTATTATATAGTTAATATATAACAGCAGTATTATATAGTTAATATATAACAGTAGTATTATATAGTTAATATATAACTGTAGTATTATATAGTTAATATATAACTGTAGTATTATATAGTTAATATATAACAGCAGTATTATATAGTTAATATATAACAGCAGTATTATATAGTTAATATATAACAGCAGTATTATATAGTTAATATATAACAGCAGTATTATATAGTTAATATATAACAGCAGTATTATATAGTTAATATATAACAGCAGTATTATATAGTTAATATATAACAGCAGTATTATATAGTTAATATATAACAGTAGTATTATATAGTTAATATATAACAGTAGTATTATATAGTTAATATATAACTGTAGTATTATATAGTTAATATATAACAGCAGTATTATATAGTTAATATATAACAGTAGTATTATATAGTTAATATATAACTGTAGTATTATATAGTTAATATATAACAGCAGTATTATATAGTTAATATATAACAGCAGTATTATATAGTTAATATATAACAGTAGTATTATATAGTTAATATATAACTGTAGTATTATATAGTTAATATATAACAGTAGTATTATATAGTTAATATATAACTGTAGTATTATATAGTTAATATATAACTGTAGTATTATATAGTTAATATATAACAGCAGTATTATATAGTTAATATATAACAGCAGTATTATATAGTTAATATATAACAGCAGTATTATATAGTTAATATATAACAGTAGTATTATATAGTTAATATATAACAGTAGTATTATATAGTTAATATATAACTGTAGTATTATATAGTTAATATATAACAGCAGTATTATATAGTTAATATATAACAGTAGTATTATATAGTTAATATATAACAGTAGTATTATATAGTTAATATATAACAGCAGTATTATATAGTTAATATATAACAGTATTATATAGTTAATATATAACAGCAGTATTATATAGTTAATATATAACAGTAGTATTATATAGTTAATATATAACTGTAGTATTATATAGTTAATATATAACAGTAGTATTATATAGTTAATATATAACAGTATTATATAGTTAATATATAACAGTAGTATTATATAGTTAATATATAACAGCAGTATTATATAGTTAATATATAACAGTATTATATAGTTAATATATAACAGTAGTATTATATAGTTAATATATAACAGCAGTATTATATAGTTAATATATAACAGTAGTATTATATAGTTAATATATAACAGTAGTATTATATAGTTAATATATAACAGTAGTATTATATAGTTAATATATAACAGTATTATATAGTTAATATATAACAGTAGTATTATATAGTTAATATATAACAGCAGTATTATATAGTTAATATATAACAGTAGTATTATATAGTTAATATATAACAGCAGTATTATATAGTTAATATATAACAGTAGTATTATATAGTTAATATATAACAGTAGTATTATATAGTTAATATATAACAGTAGTATTATATAGTTAATATATAACAGTAGTATTATATAGTTAATATATAACAGCAGTATTATATAGTTAATATATAACTGTAGTATTATATATAGTTAATATATAACAGCAGTATTATATAGTTAATATATAACAGCAGTATTATATAGTTAATATATAACAGTAGTATTATATAGTTAATATATAACAGCAGTATTATATAGTTAATATATAACTGTAGTATTATATAGTTAATATATAACAGCAGTATTATATAGTTAATATATAACTGTAGTATTATATAGTTAATATATAACAGCAGTATTATATAGTTAATATATAACAGTAGTATTATATAGTTAATATATAACAGCAGTATTATATAGTTAATATATAACTGTAGTATTATATAGTTAATATATAACAGTAGTATTATATAGTTAATATATAGCAGTAGTATTATATAGTTAATATATAACAGTAGTATTATATAGTTAATATATAACAGCAGTATTATATAGTTAATATATAACAGCAGTATTATATAGTTAATATATAACAGCAGTATTATATAGTTAATATATAACAGCAGTATTATATAGTTAATATATAACAGTAGTATTATATAGTTAATATATAACAGCAGTATTATATAGTTAATATATAACTGTAGTATTATATAGTTAATATATAACAGCAGTATTATATAGTTAATATATAACTGTAGTATTATATAGTTAATATATAACAGCAGTATTATATATAGTTAATATATAACAGCAGTATTATATAGTTAATATATAACAGCAGTATTATATAGTTAATATATAACTGTAGTATTATATAGTTAATATATAACTGTAGTATTATATAGTTAATATATAACAGCAGTATTATATAGTTAATATATAACAGCAGTATTATATAGTTAATATATAACTGTAGTATTATATAGTTAATATATAACAGCAGTATTATATAGTTAATATATAACAGCAGTATTATATAGTTAATATATAACAGCAGTATTATATAGTTAATATATAACTGTAGTATTATATAGTTAATATATAACAGCAGTATTATATAGTTAATATATAACAGCAGTATTATATAGTTAATATATAACAGCAGTATTATATAGTTAATATATAACAGTAGTATTATATAGTTAATATATAACAGTAGTATTATATAGTTAATATATAACTGTAGTATTATATAGTTAATATATAACAGCAGTATTATATAGTTAATATATAACAGTAGTATTATATAGTTAATATATAACTGTAGTATTATATAGTTAATATATAACAGCAGTATTATATAGTTAATATATAACAGCAGTATTATATAGTTAATATATAACAGTAGTATTATATAGTTAATATATAACTGTAGTATTATATAGTTAATATATAACAGTAGTATTATATAGTTAATATATAACAGTATTATATAGTTAATATATAACAGTAGTATTATATAGTTAATATATAACAGCAGTATTATATAGTTAATATATAACAGTATTATATAGTTAATATATAACAGCAGTATTATATAGTTAATATATAACAGTAGTATTATATAGTTAATATATAACTGTAGTATTATATAGTTAATATATAACAGTAGTATTATATAGTTAATATATAACAGTATTATATAGTTAATATATAACAGTAGTATTATATAGTTAATATATAACAGCAGTATTATATAGTTAATATATAACAGTATTATATAGTTAATATATAACAGTAGTATTATATAGTTAATATATAACAGCAGTATTATATAGTTAATATATAACAGTAGTATTATATAGTTAATATATAACAGTAGTATTATATAGTTAATATATAACAGTAGTATTATATAGTTAATATATAACAGTATTATATAGTTAATATATAACAGTAGTATTATATAGTTAATATATAACAGCAGTATTATATAGTTAATATATAACAGTAGTATTATATAGTTAATATATAACAGCAGTATTATATAGTTAATATATAACAGTAGTATTATATAGTTAATATATAACAGTAGTATTGTATAGTTAATATATAACAGTAGTATTATATAGTTAATATATAACAGTAGTATTATATAGTTAATATATAACAGCAGTATTATATAGTTAATATATAACTGTAGTATTATATATAGTTAATATATAACAGCAGTATTATATAGTTAATATATAACAGCAGTATTATATAGTTAATATATAACAGTAGTATTATATAGTTAATATATAACAGCAGTATTATATAGTTAATATATAACTGTAGTATTATATAGTTAATATATAACAGCAGTATTATATAGTTAATATATAACTGTAGTATTATATAGTTAATATATAACAGCAGTATTATATAGTTAATATATAACAGTAGTATTATATAGTTAATATATAACAGCAGTATTATATAGTTAATATATAACTGTAGTATTATATAGTTAATATATAACAGTAGTATTATATAGTTAATATATAGCAGTAGTATTATATAGTTAATATATAACAGCAGTATTATATAGTTAATATATAACAGCAGTATTATATAGTTAATATATAACAGCAGTATTATATAGTTAATATATAACAGCAGTATTATATAGTTAATATATAACAGTAGTATTATATAGTTAATATATAACAGCAGTATTATATAGTTAATATATAACTGTAGTATTATATAGTTAATATATAACAGCAGTATTATATAGTTAATATATAACTGTAGTATTATATAGTTAATATATAACAGCAGTATTATATATAGTTAATATATAACAGCAGTATTATATAGTTAATATATAACAGCAGTATTATATAGTTAATATATAACTGTAGTATTATATAGTTAATATATAACTGTAGTATTATATAGTTAATATATAACAGCAGTATTATATAGTTAATATATAACAGCAGTATTATATAGTTAATATATAACAGTAGTATTATATAGTTAATATATAACAGTAGTATTATATAGTTAATATATAACAGTAGTATCATATAGTTAATATATAACAGCAGTATTATATAGTTAATATATAACAGTAGTATTATATAGTTAATATATAACAGCAGTAATATATATAGTTAATATATAACAGCAGTATTATATAGTTAATATATAACTGTAGTATTATATAGCTAATATATAACAGCAGTATTATATAGTTAATATATAACTGTAGTATTATATAGTTAATATATAACAGTAGTATTATATAGTTAATATATAACTGTAGTGTTATATAGTTAATATATAACAGTAGTATTATATAGTTAATATATAACAGTAGTATTATATAGTTAATATATAACAGCAGCAATAATAATAATCATGTATAAATAATAATAATAACCATGTATAAATAATAATAATAATAATAATCATGTATAAATAATAATAATAATCATGTATAAATAATAATAATAATAATAATCATGTATAAATAATAATAATAATAATAATCATGTATAAATAATAATAATAATAATAATAATAATAATCATGTATAAATAATAATAATAATAATAATCATGTATAAATAATAATAATAATAATAATAATAATCATGTATAAATAATAATAATAATAATAATAATAATAATTCCATAACGCTACAGAAACTACATTAAACATCCAGTGGTTCAAATTCAATAAGAAAAACTAATTAAAGACAGCACAAAGCATAAAAAGAACAGTGTGTAGAAATCTATAAATATAAGTTTAACATGAATCACTGAGTTCACCTGAGCTCCTGAAATGGTCCAAATGCTGTAAACTGTGTATATAGGTGTTTATTTGAGGTACAGTATAAAGTCTGATGTCTGCATGAATCCCTGCTGCTGGCTGTGTAATTGAGCTGTTAATATGAGATAAATGACATGTTTTCAGTGTTGAGGACTGACAACGGTATCATCAGTGTTCCTCCGCCGTGTTCCCTCCCTGGTTCTGACATTTATTTCATCACAGAGACCATCAGGCAGATTAGCGCCGTAGAAACGCCGTAATTCTGCGACGTCACTCCGATCTTCATGGATAATAATTTTCCTTAAGTAATGTTGAGTGTGTTCTGGAGCTAACAAATGACCCGGTGTTAGCTGCGTTAAGAGGAAGTGGAGTGGTGAGGAGAGGTTAACTCCTGCTGTTCCTGTCTGTCCGAGCCCCTCCCCCACACGCTCCAATACAAACAGCATTATTTATGCTCCCAAAAACACCCGTTAATTACTCATGAACCGGCTGCTGCTGGGTGGAGGGGCCGCTCCCCTCCACCCAGCAGCAGCTACACCCAGAACCTACACATACAACACATATAAACCCACATATAAACCACATATAAACCACATCCACCACCCAGCAGCAGCAGCTACACCCAGAACCTACATATACACCACATATAAACCACATATAAACCACATATAAACCACATCCACCACCCAGCAGCAGCAGCTACACCCAGAACCTACACATACACCACATATAAACCACATATAAACCACATATAAACCACATATAAACCACATCCACCCAGCAGCAGCTACACCCAGAACCTACACATACACCACATATAAAACCACATATAAACCACATCCACCACCCAGCAGCAGCTACACCCAGAACCTACACATAAACCCACATAAAACCTCCACCACCTCCACCACATTTACCAGTGCTGCCTCTACCAGGAGAAGGGATGGAATAAATAAATGTGGGAGGGATTTACATATATGCACAGCAGCTGATATTTATACTCTATACCCACAGGGCTGGGATTATTGGTGTATATTAATATATAACTAGTATTATGTAGTTAATATATAACAGTAGTGTTATATAGTTAATATATAACTGTAGTATTATATAGTTAATATATAACAGCAGTATTATATAGTTAATATATAACTGTAGTATTATATAGTTAATATATAACAGCAGTATTATATAGTTAATATATAACTGTAGTATTATATAGTTAATATATAACAGCAGTATTATATAGTTAATATATAACTGTAGTATTATATAGTTAATATATAACAGTAGTATTATATAGTTAATATATAACAGCAGTATTATATAGTTAATATATAACTGTAGTATTATATAGTTAATATATAACAGCAGTATTATATAGTTAATATATAACTGTAGTATTATATAGTTAATATATAACAGTAGTATTATATAGTTAATATATAACAGCAGTATTATATAGTTAATATATAACTGTAGTATTATATAGTTAATATATAACAGTAGTATTATATAGTTAATATATAACAGCAGTATTATATAGTTAATATATAACTGTAGTATTATATAGTTAATATATAACAGCAGTATTATATAGTTAATATATAACTGTAGTATTATATAGTTAATATATAACAGTAGTATTATATAGTTAATATATAACAGCAGTATTATATAGTTAATATATAACAGTAGTATTATATAGTTAATATATAACAGCAGTATTATATAGTTAATATATAACAGTAGTATTATATAGTTAATATATAACAGCAGTATTATATAGTTAATATATAACAGTAGTATTATATAGTTAATATATAACAGCAGTATTATATAGTTAATATATAACAGTATTATATAGTTAATATATAACAGCAGTATTATATAGTGAATGTATAACAGCAGTATTATATAGTGAATGTATAACAGTGATATTTTATAGCTGCTCTCTAACAGTAGTAATAGTAATATATATGTATATATAATTGAATATGTACCATTAGTATAATTTACAGTTGTTTAGCCTCCTGCCACCCAGCAGCATTTAATCTCTCCCTAGAAGCTGCAGCTCTGGTATTAGCTGGGCTGAGCGTTTGAGGAGGAATGTTAAAATAAATAAATGTGTGAGTGATTTACATATATGCACAGCAGCTGATATTTATCCTGGCCAGCCGTCCCCTGAAGGCTCGTCTTATTACCTCCGTCCCCGGGTCCTGCTGCACACAACCAGGAGGAGGCAGGTGATTAATTCTCTACTTAGAGGAGCCAACAATCCCACAACAGGCCAGGAGGAGGAGGAGGAGGAGGAACACTCCATCTCCTTTACTCCTGCTCGTTTCACCTCCTTAATATGATTGTTGCCTATTAACATAGTTTACCTGTGATGAAGTGATGATGTTTGTGGGGAATAAACGGCACCAACACGCTGTTTATCTGTTGACTCGCTGGATTTAACACGTTTAGCTGCAGCTTCTCTGGTTGATGATGTTTCCCTATGAACAGCTGATAAACACCAAAGAGATCAAAGGCCTTGTTACACACACACACACACACACACACACACACACACACACCATCTCTCACCAAACAGTAGTATTATATAACTGTATTATTATAAGTATGTAATAGTATTGTTGCTAATATATTACAGTACTGTCATATACTTAATATATATAAAACACTAGTATTATATATTTATTACCTAACTATATTATTATATAATTGTATTTATTTTATATATTACAGCACTATCATACACTTAATATATAACCGTAGTATCATATAGTTATAATTAACAATATTATTGTAACAGTACAGTTATTATACAGCAGTAGTATTATATATGTAACATCAGTAATAATTAATATAACAGTTATAGTTTATAACACTATTAATATATAGTTAGTTAATATATAGTTAAGTAACTATATATTTATATAGTTAGTTTCTGTGTATTTATTCCTGATGAAGTGTTAAACAGCAGACCCTTCAGGCTCCAGCCCTCAGTAGCCGTTGGTCCCGTCGTGTTTTGGTTCATTTCTTGTCTCCTGTTCTGTAGCTGGACCTTTTCTTTTTTATTTTGTATTAAAGCAGCAGCAGAAGAGTGTTAAACTCGCTCTAATTACATCATCAGATTCCAGCAGCCATCAGCTGCTCGCTCGCTGTGTATATTTAAAATCCTTCTGTCTAATTACTGCTGCAGCCCCACATCCCTGTGACACGCCAGTGATAGATCATTATTTTCCCTGCAATTTGTTATATTCTTTGCAATATAATTGGATCAGATTAATTATTATGATTAATGGATTCCTGGATTTTCTGTGTGTAACCATTAATACTGACTGTGGGTTTGGAACAGGCCTCACTTTAACACTTTCATCAGTTTCACTAAATAAAATACTTCTGTTCCTCTTTATATTTGACTCATATATAAAACCACTCTAAATAATTAAATATCCTCTGAATAAACCCTCTTTAACAGAGATGAGCAGGATAAAATCTAGAATGAATAGACTTCAGATCATTTCTGACATTAACATGGTTGTTTTGTGTCTTTAAAGCTTTCAGAAATATTCTTTTTATATATGTAAATGAATCATTATCTAGGTAAATGTGCAGTAATTTACACATGAACAGAAATGAAAGGAAGGTTTTTATACAGGAAGTCACTGGATACGTCTGTAAAAATCTATTTTCTCCATATTTTTAGTCGTAAAATGTTTTATAAATTAAATTCTGAATCATATCTGAACAAACATGAATATGAAGTATGAAATGTTTTTATAAATAAATCAACATCAACCAATGAGGGTTCAGCTGTAGCTTTAATCCTGGTTTCTAATTGGTTGCTGACACAAAGGAAGTGACCATATTTGGAAGTGACAGCTGTGCAGGGGAACAGAATAAGACGTCATCTGACGCTGCTGCTGTTCCACTTCCTGCTGAGATCTGTGTCACCAGACCATGTTTTCTATGAAAACGCTGGACTTTTACTCTGAAAATCTCTAAAGGCTGTTTCCTTAGAGGATTTTCTGAGGCAGAAGAAATCTACAATTTTACATTTTTGTCACAAATAAATACCCATGACCCTCTATTACCTAGTGCCATATGACAACAATTACTTTATTTTCTTTTTTTCTAAAAGCTGTGATATAAAATCTATGTTTTTACAGCTAGGTGTGAAAAGGAGACTTTTATTTTGAAGGACATACAGTTTATGAGGTCACATGACCAGGACATACATTTATTTTAATTTTCATGTTATATGTTTCTTTTTTAGAATAAGCTAAAATAGATTTGTTATATATATATAAAAACATCCAAACATTCAAATCATTTTAACCATGACTAAATAATAATTCATACACTAGAGGGTTAACAGTGGGATGTTTTCTATTGTTTTCTGACTGTTGACAGTATTTTTAGAGGAATAAACTCCCTGTTTGACTCTAATATTAAATAAGTCATTTAGATGTTTAGAAGTTACTTTATCTCATGTTCACATTGTTTAACTTGTTAAATCAACACATTTCAGGTTTATATTTATCTGACTGTGAGTCTTTAGTCGTTCTGACTTTAATTCCTATTGTAATGTAGGAAACAAACTGGTGATCTGTGCTATTTAACACATTTACTGTTGAGTGTTGTGGCCTCTAATAAATGGGAGCCAGTCTTCTTCACGCCACTTTAACAATCAGCTGTTTACTGCTGCAGACAATCAGTCCAGTCCAGTTTATAACATGATAGTTTATTAATGAGATCCACGACGCCCTCAATCTAAAACCACGGCCGCCGCAATTTAGCTCTCCCCAAAAAAAAAATAAAAATAGTGTCCAGTTAGGTTGGACGGACACTAGTCAATTCCCCGTGCATGGGAATGGCTCATTAACGAGGGCGAGGCGAGCGGGCGCTGCGTTTGTATATGGCCGCCGCCGCCGGTCGACACGCAGAATGGATTTATGGTGTCACTCAGCCCTGGAGGACGACTAATGAGGGAGCACGGGCTAGCAGCGTCCGAGTGGGGTAATTCCAGCCGCCATCCATCCAGCGGCGGCAGGAAGGAGGACACATCCCTCATTACGTGAGAGTGTCTCAGGAGCTTTCTTTAATATTTTAATAAATAACATCAGCCCAACAAGAAATTAATGAATAGTATCATTAATAATGAGCCCCGGCCTTGTAGTGATGGGACAGATATTAAATTGAACCACTGTGGGGAAGATCTCCTGAGACTCCTGAGGATTTTTTTCCAGCAGCAGCAAACAAGGCCAGTGAATGAGGCAGCCAACAGCTTTTTTTTTTTTTTTTACAACAGGTTGAAAGTAATAAAGGAGGATTTTCCCGGCGATGGAGTTAAGCCCCGGGAAATCTGCTCATGTAGATCGCCGTGGAAAGGCGCAGCCAAATGTGATCCTTAATTAAACTTTAATCAAGATAATGCTGTTTGCAGGAGGAGTAGTTTAAAGGAGCCCCCCCCCCACCGCCGCCGCCCGGGTCCCTCCCCCGCATCACGCCACGCGGGTCGCAGCCCCACTTATCCACCGCTTCAACTTCACGTGTTTGTTTGATTGTTTTCATTCGTAAAGCCAGGTGTTTGATTCAGGTTTTACATACGTCAGGATTTCCTGCTTCTTTGTTGGTTTTCATCACGTGGGAGAAACGGATCCTTTTCTGTGTTCGGCCCAGATTTATCACACAAAGCTGTTTCAGTCCCAATGATTCTCCTCCTGTCGTGTTACAGGTCACTTTGACCCGTTTTAAAGTTTGAAAACCTACGAAAAACAGTTCATTAGTTCTGTTTGTCTTAATTAGTGTAATGAACATATCAGATTATAATGGGTCATCTCTCATCTGCAGTAAAAGCATCAAAATGTCTGATTAGTTCTTTCTTTGCACCGTGACACGTTTCACACACACACACCTTGTTCATATGATGATTTCTTCTTATTTTGGACATTATTAAATGTTATATCTCAACGTTATGTTAAACTATTATGTTTTATATGTTGCTCTTTTAAACCTAATCATGAAAATGATCTTAATTAAACCGGTTAAACACTAAGAGTCAGTTAATAATGGCATTAATAATGCTCGTTAGGATTTATTTTGGTTTCAGACACATCTTTAGTATAATTAAGCATCAAATTGACCTGGAACACTGTTGCTGTTCCAGGGAAAATAACAGGAGGGTTAATAGATTCCACCTGAGCTAACGTCATATTTCTCTGACTGATGACTGTTTTTACTAATGGATTCCTGTTTGTTCTGGGCTTTTTCTGAGGATTTCTCAGCAGCTTTAACTTATGACTCTGTTTAGCTGCTAAATCTCAACCGTACCTCCGAGTAAACACAACAACGTCTGGTCTTAAAGGTAAAATACATTCATTACACAGCAGATTTGGTTCATTTACATAATGGTGTCATTATCAAAGCAGGTGACCTACAGTCTGAGGTAAAGTGCTCACACTGAATCACTTTATTATAGTTTCTGTGTGGATAACAGCACATATTACACAGAGAAGAACAGCACTCAACTGGTCTCAGTGTCTTTATGTTGATTCACACCTGCAGTATTTCCTGTCTAGTATTTAATGACAGTAAATTCATAAATGCTCTAATAGTAATTATTGTGTATAATGTATTATTATATATTAACCACTGATATTAAACAGAAGAGGAGTTAATGTTCTAAATTATTATACAGCAGTTTTAACTCAAGCTGTTGCACCAATAAGAAAATCATACAAATATTAAACTATAAGTTTTTTAATGCAGAAACTAAATTTAACCATTAATTAAACTGTAAAGTTATATTCTATTAACCAGGTAAACTGACTGCGTTACCGTGGTAACGGCCCTCAGCTGTTCTCTTCTTACATTTATTTATATAAACTTGTTGTGAATCCTTAAAAAAATAAACTGCTTTGTGTTGTTGCTGTGAAATGCATTCTGGGATATTCACCTTCAAAATAAAAGCTTAGAAAACATTTGATATAATCGATAGTAAATGAATGAACTAACACAATTATAGGGTTGAAGTTAATAAAAGCCTTCAGTAGAAAGTAGCTTAATAAGTGCAGAGATGTTTTTCCGCTCTGTTCAGACCATATGTCCCGACACACCAACCATATTTATTCATTCCCGGCTGCAGAAAAATACCAGAACTTCCTTTCATAATAAAAAGTGGATTACTGCGAATCACAGGGAAGCGTCACCAGCTGTCACAGAAACAGGAGCCATGCTGCCCAGGGTCAACGATTAAAACACACATGTTAACCAACCAATCACTAATTAGCTCGTCCCACCCTTCACTGCAGGTTAGACAGCTCGTTGACAACTTTACAACTGTGTTTCCACCTAAAAACTAAAAAACAGCTAGAACAATAACGGGTTTTACCATTTTAGCATGTTTGTTTTTAAAAGTGTGTTTTGAGTTTTGAGTAAAAAACAGTGATGTAACAGGAATAGAGCTGCAGTAATTAGTTAATCAATTAGTGTGATAAAGGATGAATAGATTAGAGTCATTGATTAATTATAAAATGTGTAAATTCTCTGGTTCCAGCTTCTAAAACCTGACATGTTTAACTGTTTTAATGGGTCCAGGAATGAGAAGATGAACCTTAAAATACACAAACAACTCATTTATTAATTATAAAATGTGTAAATTCTCTGGTTCCAGCTTCTCTTCTCTGATTATTTCCTGGTTTCTTTAGTCTCTATAATAATAAACTGATGATTTTGGACAAAAAAAGACATTTTATGTTGAATCTTCATCTTTGATCCACATTTAAACCATATAATGAAGCAATCAATGAAATGTTGTATTTATCATTCTCGTCATTAGCTGCAGCTCTGAACCTGAAGCTGCTGCATTCTTCAGCACCTGAAGAATCAGATTTGACTGATTACAGCTGCAGGTTTGGTCGTCGCCTCCTTTTCTAAAAGCAAAACTCAGCAGAACACGTTTCTTCTTCTTCTACATCTTCACTTTGTTCTGGCTGCAGTAATTAGGTCTTGATTTCTGAGGAGCTGTAGCTTCTTTACTTAAAAACACACCCAGACTGAACAGAATCACGTCTTCACCTTATTTCTGTATCTTCAGTTTCTACATCGTGGTCTTTGCTGCAGCTGCAGCTCCACGCGCTGAATACTGAGGCCCAAACAGACAAAGACAAATCACGAGCGTTGCTATTTCCATAGCGCTGTACATCTTTTAATCATAACGACTAAACAATGAACAACAGTGGGTTCGTGGCGGCGGATGAACAGGAGGCTGCTGCTGCTGCTGCTGCTGCTGGAATGACTAATGCTCTGAGGGTCATGGTGTAAAACTGTTGCCCCAAGGTCAACGTCCTGACACTTAATTGTTTGTCCTGTCATGTGTCACTTCCTGGAAATTTCATATCTGCCCCTTGTTAGCCCGTGTTTTCTGTTTTAATCCCCAGCGTGACAGAAAGATCAGAGCTGTGCCGTGATCAGGACGTGTCAGATTACTGTTGGTGGTGCTGTCATGTTGATGCAATACGTCTGTCACACGGCGTCGCTGCTCAAAGACTCACATGTTCACCGCAGCCTCCTCCTCACGCTGCCGTTAACCCGTTAAAGCTATGACTGGCCTTCTCTACACAAACCAACTAATAGAAAGGTTAGTACACTTTCTAATGACACCACACTAGAGAACGGACACAAATGAAGTTTCCATCTACTTCCTGTCACATGACGTCACCAACTTCCTGCTGAGAACACGGACAAGATGAACCATTTTATTTAGATTATTCAGATTTTAACCCTGACATGTTGATATCTGTTCAATCATTCCAGTCTATAGAATAATGGGACAAATAGGTTTTAGTTTATGGGCAGATTAGTGCAAACAGCAACTATAACAGACATTAAAATGATGTTTCTGCTAAGAAAAGACAAAAAGGAAACTAATAGTGTAACATGATTGTTAGTGACTCAACTGATGTAATTATATACATGAAATATTGGAAGATATCAGGTATAAAATGAGTCATAGATTTAGCAGCTTTTAGGATTAAATGGGTTAAAATCCTGCTTTTAGTTCAGTGTGATGCTGTAAAAACAACATATATATATGTCTATATAATAGTTTATATAATAATATATATAATAGTTTATATAATAATAATATATATATAATAGTTTATATAATAATATATATAATAGTTTATAGTTTAGAGGAAATTCTTCACTAAACAATATCAAAACTGGCAAATAATTAAATTACAAGAAATTAAATGAAATATATGGATAAAAATAACCCTGAGAATTAAAACAACACGTTTGTATCTTTGAAGAAAAATGGTGTTTGTTTCTGATCCGTCTATAAGGTTTAATTTGTTTTATCAGTTTATTCAAACTAGACATGAACTCATAGTTATCAGTGAATTGATCCACTACTTAAAAACAGCAAACGCTGCTGCACCTTTATAAAACGCTGCTGCACCTTTATAAAACACTGCTGCACCTTTATAAAACACTGCTGCACCTTTATAAAACACTGCTGCACCTTTATAAAACGCTGCTGCACCTTTATAAAACACTGCTGCACCTTTATAAAACACTGCTGCACCTTTATAAAACGCTGCTGCACCTTTATAAAACGCTGCTGCACCTTTATAAAACACTGCTGCACCTTTATAAAACACTGCTGCACCTTTATAAAACGCTGCTGCACCTTTATAAAACACTGCTGCACCTTTATAAAACACTGCTGCACCTTTATAAAACGCTGCTGCACCTTTATAAAACACTGCTGCACCTTTATAAAACGCTGCTGCACCTTTATAAAACGCTGCTGCACCTTTATAAAACGCTGCTGCACCTTTATAAAACACTGCTGCACCTTTATAAAACACTGCTGCACCTTTATAAAACGCTGCTGCACCTTTATAAAACGCTGCTGCACCTTTATAAAACACTGCTGCACCTTTATAAAACACTGCTGCACCTTTATAAAACGCTGCTGCACCTTTATAAAACACTGCTGCACCTTTATACAACGCCGCTGCACCTTTATACAACGCCGCTGCACCTTTATAAAACGCTGCTGCACCTTTATAAAACACTGCTGCACCTTTATAAAACGCTGCTGCACCTTTATAAAACGCTGCTGCACCTTTATAAAACGCTGCTGCGCCTTTATAAAACACTGCTGCACCTTTATAAAACGCTGCTGCACCTTTATAAAACGCTGCTGCACCTTTATACAACGCCGCTGCACCTTTATAAAACGCTGCTGCACCTTTATAAAACGCTGCTGCACCTTTATAAAACGCCGCTGCACCTTTATAAAACACTGCTGCACCTTTATAAAACGCTGCTGCACCTTTATACAACGCCGCTGCACCTTTATAAAACGCCGCTGCACCTTTATAAAACACCGCTGCACCTTTATAAAACACTGCTGCACCTTTATAAAACACTGCTGCACCTTTATAAAACGCTGCTGCACCTTTATAAAACGCTGCTGCACCTTTATAAAACACTGCTGCACCTTTATAAAACACCGCTGCACCTTTATAAAACACTGCTGCACCTTTATAAAACGCCGCTGCACCTTTATACAACGCCGCTGCACCTTTATAAAACACCGCTGCACCTTTATAAAACACTGCTGCACCTTTATAAAACACTGCTGCACCTTTATAAAACACCGCTGCACCTTTATAAAACACCGCTGCACCTTTATAAAACACTGCTGCACCTTTATAAAACGCCGCTGCACCTTTATACAACGCCGCTGCACCTTTATACAACGCCGCTGCACCTTTATAAAACGCCGCTGCACCTTTATACAACGCCGCTGCACCTTTATAAAACACTGCTGCACCTTTATAAAACACCGCTGCACCTTTATAAAACACTGCTGCACCTTTATAAAACACCGCTGCACCTTTATAAAACGCATCACTATTTCCTTCATCTCAAAAATGAAACCTGTAAAATGCTGGAAGTGAGTTTGTGAGAGGTCTCTTTCTGTTTTGTCACTGTTTTTCATATATATATCTATATATATATATAGATATATATATATATATAGATATAGATATAGATATATAGATATATAGATAGATATATAATGGGTAGATATATAATATATAGACTGAATGGCTCCTCTCGCTCAAACGCCACAAATCACCACAAACTCTATTATGTGTAATTTATGATGTCTGTTTTCTTCACTCCTGCAGTTTCCCCTGTGCATCACTGTGAGGTTATCACCCCCGACTTAACAAATGATGTGCTTGTGTTTGTATGAATGTATTGATCAGCGCTCTATTTGGGCAGATATCTTTCTTTATTTAGGATGGCAGCTTTGCAGCAGCAACGCCGTCTCCCTCCTTCTCGCCGTGTCTTGGCTCTTTTTTGCCTCACTGGCTCTCCTAACTGCCGGCTTTATTGAATAAATTCAAGCTGTCACTTCCCATGCTGGTGGAATAACTCAAACACAACATATAATAATACAGGAAAAGTAGGATAAAATAATCTTGTCATGGCTGTAGAAGTGATTGCTTGGAGCCGCGGCCGACAATCAATACACTAATTCCCTAATTTATACTGGTGGCGATTGAGGAGGAAGGAAGCTCTGATGTGGTATTTCTTGGCTCACTGACCAACTTTGACCTTCAGTGGGAGTGAGATTGGGATTATTGTGTTGTTCAGCTCTAAGAAATCACTGACAAGAGTCGAGAGGCAAAGTCTGACATTTTCTGTTCAGGACCAGGAACCTAAACCTGATTAATTCTTGGTCAGCAGCGGCGTTTCCTGTCCGTATGACAGTAAATCTCTGACACTCAGCTGAGTGAAACATAAAAGCTGCACAGAGATTTTCTCTAACTTATTTCTTTTATCCTTTCTTTTTATGGAGGGGGAGGAACCTTTCTCTTTCGCCCTGGAGGCAAGAGGGATTTTTCAGCAGTGCTAGAACTCATTATCAGTTCCTCATTCTGTCCGTTTCACTTTTCAGCTGATGCCACTCACAGCGACTCCTCGGCTTCTATTAATTATGTCTTTTTATGGGTCTGGATTTTTATGAGTAAAGGGCTGAGCAGCTCCTACATAACCCAGACACTAAACCACAATATATATCTTTACATCCTCTCACCATTCAACAGATCCGCTCCTTTTATTGGCCGCTAACGCTGTTGCTGTTGTTGTTGTCGGCAGCGGATCCATGAACCCCGGAAGGCTTCCCAACTTTCTGTGAAAGGAAAGAATTGATTGCAATTACCATCGAGGTTTTTTTCAAGTGTTTTTCTGCCCCCTCTAGTGATGCTAATAACTTAATGATCCCTAAAATGCATGCAATTTGCCTCAGTTGGAATTAACTATTGTATATGTGCTAGAGATTTCTAATCACTGAGTCTGATGGAGCTTCAGTTTATAGTAAATACTGACATCAACTGACAGAATATTATGACGTGAACCAGAGGCTTCGTGTTAACGTGACTGTCTCGTATTTAAAGACGCTGTGATTGGCTGCTACCTGTCTCCAACAGGTAAAAGTGACCAGAGAGACTTTAACAGTCATAGATTCATAGTAATAACAGATCCTCACTGGACCAGAACTCACTGAGAGACGGATAAAAAGATATAGATGGACAAAAAGAGACAGGGAGACATAATGAGAGACATTGAGAGACAGTTAAAGACACTGATGGACAATAAAAGACAGTAGTGGACATTAATACACAGTAGGGGACATTAATACACAGTAGGGGACATTAATACACAGTAGGGGACATTAATACACAGTAGGGGACATTAGTAGACACAGAGGGACCATTAAAGGCTCTGAGGGACAGTAGGAGACAATACGAGACAGTGAGAGTTAATTAAACACAGTGAAGGATAGTAGTACATGGTAGGAGACACTGAAGGACAATAAGATATACTGAAGGACAGTAGGAGACACTGAAGGACAGTAGGAGACACTGAAGGACAGTAGGAGACAGTGAAGGACAGTAGGAGACACTGAGGGACAGTAGGAGACATTGAAGGACAGTAGGGGGCACTGAGGGACAGTAGGAGACACTGAAGGACAGTAGGGGACACTGAAGGACAGTAGGAGACAGTGAAGGACAGTAGGAGACACTGAAGGACAGTAGGAGACACTGAAGGACAGTAGGAGACACTGAGGGACAGTAGGAGACACTGAAGGACAGTAGGAGACACTGAAGGACAGTAGGAGACACTGAAGGACAGTAGGAGACAGTGAAGGACAGTAGGAGACACTGAAGGACAGTAGGAGACAGTGAAGGACAGTAGGAGACAGTGAAGGACAGTAATCCAGACCACTGCAGCTAATTAGTCAGCAGTGTGACTGGTCTGAAGCAGCAGAGACATGGTCTGGTGGTCTCTGACCCGGGGGGGGGGGACAGCAGGGGACAGAGACGGGGGGACAGCAGGGGACGGACAAGAAGATGCATGACCTTTGTTATATTGACCTGCTGGTGGGGAGCAGCTAGCACACAACACAACAAACTACACACAAACAACAACAACTGTTGGTTTAATGGAGCTTCATTTATTTATTTATAGAGATCGATATTACAGGAAATGACCATCTAATACAACAGCAGATACTGTTAAAACCATGATATGTCAGTGTAGTTATACTGCTGTGATTTATTTACAGTGAATAAATGTTGAAGTTAACGGAGACACGCTGGTCACGTTGTCTTTGGACGACTTCGTTAACATCTTTTTCTCAATCGGCCACGAAGGTTGTTTAAAAACAGGAAAGTTTCTGTTTGTTCCTTCTTTTCCTTTGTTGAAGTACATCTGTCATTACTTTCTGCTACTTTCTATTCTTTAATATTTAGCATAGCAACACTAAACCATAGATTCATGAAATAAATCAATAAACGCTAACAACAATAGAATGAGTGGAGAGGCAATTATCTAATATAATAACATATATATAATAATACATAGATTCATAGAAATGATCTTTATAATTGATCCTTTGAGGGAAACCAGATCACTGATGTGACCCGGGAACAAACTGAGATTAACTCCACTGACATATATAACATATATAACATATATAACATACATCACATATATGACATATATAACATACATCACATACATCATATATATAACACATATAACATATATAACATACATCACATATATGACATATATAACATACATCACATACATCATATATATAACACATATAACATATATAACATACATCACATATATAACATATATAACATACATCACATATATAACATACATCACATATATAACATACATCACATATATAACATATATAACATACATCACATATATAACATATATAACATACATCACATACATCATATATATAACACATATAACATATATAACATACATCACATATATAACATATATAACATACATCACATATATAACATACATCACATATATAACATATATAACATACATCACATATATAACATACATCACATATATAACATATATAACATACATCACATACATCACATACATCACATATATAACATATATAACATACATCACATATATAACATACATCACATATATAACATATATAACATACATCACATATATAACATATATAACATACATCACATATATAACATATATAACATACATCACATATATAACATACATCACATATATAACATATATAACATACATCACATATATGACATACATCACATATATAACATATATAACATACATCACATATATAACATACATCACATATATAACATATATAACATACATCACATATATAACATATATAACATACATCACATATATAACATATATAACATACATCACATATATAACATACATCACATATATAACATACATCACATATATAACATATATAACATACATCACATATATAACATACATCACATATATAACATATATAACATACATCACATATATAACATATATAATCTGCATCTTTGTGGACGTCCACATGTATTTGGTCTTTTTACTGTATGTGTGCATTCAAGCACAATTACAGGCTTGTGTGTGCATGACTGCATGTTTGCATGTGTTTGTGTGTGTGTATATATATATGTGTGTGTGTATATATATATATATATATATATATATATATATGTATATATATATGCGTGTGTGTGTGTGTGTTGGTGACAGACGGGTCTCACCTCCCTGTTCCGTCCCGACCAGCTGATCAGACCCTCTGCTGCCTGCAGCTGCAGCAGCTGTGTGAAGATAATTGAAGCTGATGGTATGAATGAGTGAGACGTGATTCACGCCTGCAGCGCCGTCTCTGACCATGTTGTCACCGCTTCACACGCCTGCTTCACCTCACTGGATTGATCCCAACTAAACACGTCTATTGAATTAAAGTGAGACGTATCAGTGAGACTTCCCCTCATCACCCCTGGTCCTGTTGAGCTTCACGTGACACATTCCTCTGGATTAGTGGACGTTTGAACTCATGCTGCACATTATATTTATTCATATATACATAGAGAAACTATAATATTTCATCTTCTGGCAGGAATAAAGAATTCTAAGGTATTATTTGACTTTATTCCAGTTATAACCTTAAGTTTCAATAAATCAAACCTAATTTTATGCTGTTTGTGGTTACTACAAACACAACTATGCTACTCTTTACAAAACAATATATATATTTAATTACACTTTATTTAACTATGCAGGTCAGTTCATATATATATACACACACACACACACACACACACACACACGTGACCTGTGAATTCCGACTATAATGATGTAAATATTTCACACTATTTATGGTCAGTAATAACCAATAAAGTTTTTAGTTTTAATTGTGTAATTCAAACTTTTACATGGATAAAGTTTGAATTGAAGTCGTGGAGGATGATTCACAGGAAATGATTCATCGTTCCTGTTTTTATTGTTTATTGGACTGTTTCAGCTGCGTTTTTACTTTTTATTTAACCAGGAAGTTCAGATCAGATTTTATTTTTCTTAATGAAACAAGACGACAACTGGAAATTCAGTATATGACGACTTTTATCAGATTATGAATTGGCAAAAGTATTTTGTTATATTTAGAATAAACAACATTTTTAATGGAGGAGGAAAAAAATGAACATTTCTGAGATTAACGTCACAACTCGGCTTGAAAAAAGTGAAATCTGAGGAACCACAATCACTTCACACGCTGACATTTTTATAGGAAAGTGTTGTTTCCTGTGAATATTCGTCCCCCGCCAGGATCCATCACTCCCTCCTCTCTACGTCCTACACTTGTGTAATATTTAAATTCCACTCTCAGGCCTCAGCTCTTTCCTTCCACTCGTGTGCAGGTGACGGTTAATGCCAAAGTAATTACCTGAAAATAACAGAACTGCAGCTTCTTCTGATTATTCATCAGGAATGTTCCGTAAATCCAGAGGAGTCGGTTCAGAGGAAACGACGGATCGAATGTTTTAACCTGATTAAAGTGGTCGTTGATGCTGCTTTAGTCAATTATATATTTAAATATCAATATACACAATAAGTTAAGGATATTATTTATTTTATGCTTTTTCTATTTGGTCTGAATTATAATGAAACAGGTAAAAATTCCCTTTGATAGATCACTGATAATAAATCTAGTTTAATGTGTATAAATATCCCTAATTTATTATTAGTGTATTTTAAATCAGTCATAATAAGATAATATTCTGATAGTATAATAGTTATAAATAGATATTTAATTATTGTACTAATCTAGATTAGTTCCCTTTTTAATATCTTTAGTTTGATCATTTTAATTCCATTTTTATTAGTTTTTATTCATCTTTTTAGTTTTTATCATTTATATTAGGTTATTAGCTTTAAGTTGTTCTTTAGCATTTGTTTTCATTTTGTATTAGTTTGAGTTCAGTTTTCATTATTTTAGTGTTAGTTGTAGCTTGTTGTATAGTGATTTTAAAAGTTTTGTGTAATAAAAACTCATCAATCAATCTGTAAAAAACTAAACCAAGAGCGTTTTCTCTCTAGTTTGAGTCGGTTTTAGTTTCATAAACAGACAAAACTATTTAAGGTGGTAATTGTTTTATGTTTAAAGCCAGTTTTTTATTTTAATTCCAGTTAAAACCGTCATCTTGCTGCTGTTGGTGTGTGAGCAGCTGTCAATGAGGATCGGGGGGATGGGAGGACTAAACCCCGCCGGGCTCCCTCTAAAGATAAATATTGATTGTGGACAGTTTTAATTACTTCCTTAAATTGAGCAATTTTGGTTTTCCCAGTCGGCTCCCTGTGAAAAATCCATGTAGGATCCTGCACCGAAGGAGAGGGAGAGGTTGAGGATGTCGCACCATAAATCACCACAGATACATAATTCATTGGGAGCCGTGAAAAGGACAAGACGAGATGCTGCGGATCATTGAAAGCAGCGTTTCCACAGGTCTCCTCCGCATGTTCCCAGCTGTTTCTGCTGCTCTCATCTGAATGAGCCACATGATCGCTGCTTATTCCACTTCTTAATCCCTGTTCAGACTGGATCAATTTAAGATCCAGATTAAAACCTGGAAACATGACCAGACTCCAGTTAAAGATGCTGCCGAGTTTTGGAGAAATTCACCGTTTTATTGTTAATTTGATGTAAAATTATCACCACTCAGTGTTTCCTGTGTCAACCTGATGCTTCAGGAACTTTTTATCCAGTTTTAATTCACATTTTTAAGATGAGCTAACTTTAGCATTAGCTCAGTTAGCAGCAGCAAACCCTTATTATTCCAGGTTAAAGGTCAGTGTGGAATCATGGGAGTTGTTGTCTTCTCCTGGTGACGATTCCTTCCAACAAAGTGCTGCAGAATCACAGTAATTTACAGAAAAATAAGTAAAACAGTAGAATTTGGGCCATTTTCTCCTTAAGAATGACTCTAATCCATTAAATAATTAGCAAAATAGTTTGTGATTAATGTTAATAGTTGGAAAATAATCGATTATTGACATTTACAAGAAAAAAACTTAGTAAGTAGAATAAAAAGTTCAGATCAAACAGTAAAAATATGAGATGAAACTAAGAAAGGAGATAAAAAGTCAGAAACCAGGAAATAATCAGAAATAGAAGCTGGAACCAGAGAATTTACACATTTTAAATAATAATTCAATAATAGTTGAAAATAGTTTTACATTAAAAGTTGGCCAGTGATTCATTAAATAATGGATAAAACTCTTCTTCAGATCTGTGATTGTGAGTTATTGAGCAGAAATTCCCGGTTCCAGCAGAAGCATCTGTCCTGACGTCATTTCCAGGCTGTTGTAATAAATATCTTCTCCTTTAATAACAGAGATTCAGCAGCATCCTCATGTTCCCACAATGACCTTCAGCTCAGTTTCTGCTTCCTCACCTCGAACTCCTTCACTTCTCTCATCTTTACCTTTTTAATTCCTGTGATTTCTGCGATGTGCACACGGCCCTGCAGCCTCCTGCCCTTTTATGGGGTTGGGGGGCGTTTACCTGCAGAATGTTAATGAGGACACCTGGCAGGATCCTTCAGCTCCCAGACGCCACCATTCTTCATTATGAGAACACAGGTGCAAACAGTTCTGAGCTTTAAAAACACGTCTTGGACGTGACCTTATGCCTGGAATCGCAGAATCATCGTCCCGTTCTCTGAGTGCTTCACACCGACAGACGCGACTCTGTGAGGTCACAATGTTCTCAAACAGACGAGTGAGCTTCTTTCTAGAGTTTAGCGTGGACTACTGGACGTTTCTATGTAGTGAAGAGGACGAGACACAGACCTTATTATTAATCCAGTTAAAGGAAAACACATCTAATTCAGATAGAAAAATGCATTCTGGGATACATGGCTGCATCCTTCAGTCTGATAATCACAGGTCACTTAGCTAATGCTTAGCAACGCTAAGTGTATTATATATAGTGTGTTATACGTGGTGTATTATATATAGTGTGTTATACGTGGTGTATTATACATGGTGTATTATATATAGTGTATTATACGTGGTGTATTATATATAGTGTGTTATACGTGGTGTATTATATATAGTGTGTTATACGTGGTGTATTATATATAGTGTGTTATACGTGGTGTATTATATATAGTGTGTTATACGTGGTGTATTATATATAGTGTGTTATATATAGTGTGTTATATATAGTGTATTATACGTGGTGTATTATACGTGGTGTATTATATATAGTGTGTTATACATGGTGTATTATATATAGTGTGTTATATATAGTGTGTTATATATAGTGTATTATACGTGGTGTATTATACGTGGTGTATTATATATAGTGTGTTATATATAGTGTGTTATACGTGGTGTATTATACATGGTGTATTATATATAGTGTATTATATAGTGTATTATACATGGTGTATTATATATAGTGTGTTATATGTAGTGTGTTATATATAGTGTATTATACGTGGTGTATTATATATAGTGTGTTATATGTAGTGTGTTATATATAGTGTATTATACGTGGTGTATTATACGTAGTGTATTATACGTGGTGTATTATACGTGGTGTATTATACGTAGTGTATTATACGTAGTGTATTATACGTAGTGTATTATACGTGGTGTATTATACGTAGTGTATTATACGTGGTGTATTATACGTGGTGTATTATACGTGGTGTATTATACGTAGTGTATTATACGTGGTGTATTATACGTGGTGTATTATACGTGGTGTATTATACGTGGTGTATTATACGTGGTGTATTATACGTGGTGTATTATACGTAGTGTATTATATATAGTGTATTATATAGTGTATTATACGTAGTGTATTATAAATAGTGTATTATACGTGGTGTATTATACGTAGTGTATTATAAATAGTGTATTATACGTGGTGTATTATAGGTTGTGTATTATATGTGGTGTATTATACGTGGTGTATTATATATAGTCTATTATACGTGGTGTATTATACGTGGTGTATTATACGTGGTGTATTATACGTAGTGTATTATATATAGTGTATTATATATAGTGTATTATACGTAGTGTATTATATGTGGTGTATTATACGTAGTGTATTATACGTAGTGTATTATACGTGGTGTATTATACGTAGTGTATTATACGTAGTGTATTATACGTAGTGTATTATACGTAGTGTATTATACGTGGTGTATTATACGTAGTGTATTATACGTGGTGTATTATACGTGGTGTATTATACGTAGTGTATTATACGTAGTGTATTATAGGTTGTGTATTATATGTGGTGTATTATACGTGGTGTATTATATATAGTGTATTATACGTGGTGTATTATACGTAGTGTATTATACGTGGTGTATTATATGTAGTGTATTATATATAGTGTATTATACGTAGTGTATTATAAATAGTGTATTATACTTGGTGTATTATAGGTTGTGTATTATATGTTGTGTATTATACGTGGTGTATTATATATAGTGTATTATATATAGTGTATTATACGTAGTGTATTATAAATAGTGTATTATACTTGGTGTATTATAGGTTGTGTATTATATGTGGTGTATTATACGTGGTGTATTATATATAGTGTATTATATAGTGTATTATACGTAGTGTATTATACGTAGTGTATTATATATAGTGTATTATATGTAGTGTATTATATGTAGTGTATTATACGTAGTGTATTATACGTAGTGTATTATACGTAGTGTATTATAAATAGTGTATTATACGTAGTGTATTATATATAGTGTATTATACGTGGTGTATTATACGTGGTGTATTATATAGTGTATTATACGTAGTGTATTATATAGTGTATTATACGTAGTGTATTATACGTAGTGTATTATATATAGTGTATTATACGTAGTGTATTATTTAGTATTGTTTGACGTATTTTACTACTTTAAAGCTCCATTCTACAGCTCAGATCAAGATTTTTATAGTTCATATATTTTATACATATATGAATATTTGCATTGAACCCAGATAAATAATAAACAGCAGCAGCTCTGCAGCTTCCTCTCTGTTATTAGACTCCTCAAACAGAGCAGCCCTGCTGTGGTTCTGTGGCGTCTCCGTCCCGTCTCCCATTCGTATTCATGCGGGTGGATCAGCATATATACTATACATCAATAGTGTAAACAGCAGATTCCTCTTAAACAAATGAATACAAAATCTGTCAGGGAAGTGCTTCATATCCATAAATTGAGTGTGTGCTGTCGTGTCCTGAGTGTGAGTGTGATTACCTCCTCCTCCTCCTCCTCCTCCTCCTCCTCTTCTTATGCAGCAGACTGACAGGAGGGGAGGTGGAGGAGGAGCCCCTCCCCTCCCTGTCCTCCTCTCTCTCTGAGTGCTAATGGATGATTGGAGGCCGGATAGGAGGCTTCAGTTCTCTCTTTTATCCCGTCCTGCTTTTGACCCGGGGAGCCGGCGGTAATCGGCCCGGCGGAGGCGTAATCATCCCCCTCGTGCTCGCTCTGATAAGTTGGAGCACCTTCTCCTTTCCCGGTGGCGGCGGCCTCCTCCTCCTCCTCCTCCTCCTCCCCGGTTATCGCTCCTCCACCTTCAAGAGGAGGCTGGCGTTCGCCTCCTCTCTCTCGGCCTCAAAGGCTCCATCACGGCCGCAGCTTTCATCCGATGGAGCCACATAAGCTGCTGAAAGGAGGCGAGAATAAACCGCCTTCTATCTCTCAAATTGTGATCTCATGAATTCGATTGGGACACTTTAAAAAAGAGAGAGAGAGAAAACAGAACTGCTCAATTTGTCATTTTCCCGTTTTTTTCCCCTTAATATCTGCTGCTGATAAACCTGCAGCTTCGACTGACAGTTGCTGTTTGGGCGTGTTTGTGATAAGCAGCAAACCTGAACTTCTGCTGCTTTTCATGTCGGGAAATTGTTTGGAGGAAAAACCCGTGTTTTTGCTTGATTACATTTTGTTATGGTTTATTTTTCTCTTCCCCTCCCCAGAACTTCTTAAACCTGCAGAGATTATCGGGTTAACCCGTTTAAACCCAGATTACTTTCCTTAAACATGTCATGCATATAATTATACCAGTTGAGTCACTAACAATCATGTTATGCACTGATTTTATTCATTTTCTACTCTTTTCTTTGCATCTTTTAGTTGCTGTTTGCATGAATCTGACCGTACAACAACAATCTATTCATCCCATGTACAGAATTCTGTTTTTGGGGATTATTCTGCAGACTTTCTACATAAAATGAGGATTTCTCTTCTCCGTGTTCTCAGGAGGAAGTTGATGCACTTGAATGAGTCGTCAGCCGTGGTGTCATTAGAACTAAAAGCAGCAGTATGAGAACCATTTAGATTTTCTATTTTCGGTATAAAATGACAGTCGTAGACGTAAAGGCTCATAGGCTTCAACGGGTTAATAGGGATGATATTGCTGTGCTTTTATTGGCTATTTGCAGCTGCGGCTGCCGCTTCATTTAATAGCCGGGCCGCCGGTTAACGGGATTACACAGCTGCCGCCCCCACGCCGTGTTCCGCCGGGCCTTTCCGGATCGTTCCGTGTAGTTTGTCAGAAAAAAAACAAACGTGTGATCATACATGCAAAGTTTGCCGCCGCCGCCACATTCAAATTACCTGCTCTTTGTGATCCGACGCTGATGATTTCCCCACGTTCCATATCTGAGTGACCTTTAGAAGGCCAGAGGCACTACCCGGCATTGATTAAATAAATTGATCCCCACACATTCAAAGGATATTAATTAGACATGGAAAACAAGTGAATGAACACAAATAGCTCTTAGTTTAAATGCAATAGCAAATACACTGAGGGGGATTTGAGAAAAGCCGGATAACCAGCGGTGGAAGGAACATTTATGACTGAGCTGCTTGTTGTGCTCAGTTTATACTTCACTGCTCTACATTAACCTGTTAACACCCAAAGCTCCTCACACATTTCACCTTTATTCATAAATCACATAGAACAACGCAGCTCCAACAATAAATAAAGAGTTTTATCTGCAGTAAAACCTGTGTTACTGTTCCAGCATCAACAGATATCATCAACACTATAAGAACATGGTTTAATAGAATATCACTGCTATAAATATATTAATCTATATTTTAGCTGTTTGTGATTATTTAATCAGGTCCTTTACAATAAAATCTTCATGTTCTGATAAAAACATGAGATAAAAAGTCAAAAATATGAGATAAAAAACTGAAATATGAGATAAAAGTAAAAAATCTAAAAACAAAAAGTCAGAAACATTAAGTAAAAATTCATAAATATGATATAAAAACAGTAGTTTATTAGTAGATTTACTACTTTAGTAGATTTGATCTCGTTTTTCAACTATTCTGATATTTAATTTAAATGTGTTTTAATTTGTAGTAAAACACACGTGTTTATTCCATTTGCAGATATTTCATAATAATATAGTAATAATCAGTACTGTTGGTACTTTAATGATATTAACTGATAAAACATCTGTACTTTTACTGCAGTAACATGTTTAATTTATTATATTAGTATATTATATATTATATTTAGTATTTTACTGCTCCCTTTAACATTTATTCTGCTGTTTTCATTTAAAATGGTGAATTATTTTTACAGAGATGTCATAAATAAATCCATCACTGATTAATAGTCAGTTCACTCATTTCTGACTAATAAATAAGTGGATTAATAGGAAAATGTTAAAATTTGAGTTTCCTCTTTAAATCTAGAGTTTACAGAAATTTACTCCTCATCTAAAATCATAAAAATAAAAAATCTAAAATTATTTTACTAAGATCAAATGGATCAAAGATCAAATCTAAAGTTATAGTAATGTTACTGTAATGGATAATTACTGTGTATTTACAGTAAATCAGTAGTGAAGTATTACTGTAGAAAATCACAGTTACTGTGCTATAATTATAATTATAACAATTAATCACCTAATCCTGTAAAAACAACTATAGTCACAGTATTTAATAGTTTTATATAAGGAATCATCTAATCCTGTAACAACAACAGTGATCACAGTATTTAATAGAGTTTTACTGTCAGTTAAGAAGCAGCAGTGTTGTATTGATTGTATTTGTAGGTGCAGGACTTGCTGCCAGTAATTTACAGTAAATATGAAGGTTTTACAGCGTGATTGGGTTAAAGCGTGGTTTTATGAATCCGTCCATGGACTCGTTCCTCTCTGAGACCACGGAGCTGCAGCAGGTCCGTTGGGTCGATATGGTCCTGGTGACGTTTTAACGGGAGACGCTGACACGTCGGCCTGTGACTCTCCGGTCGGCGGCGGCTGCCAGACACGCAGGACGGCGGCCCGGAGCTAACAGCTGTTAACCACGCAACCTGCAGGCTATGAACCGCCGCCACGCTGCAGCATCAGCCGCCGCCCGCTTAAATATTCCAGGAGGAATTCACAGCAGGAGGAGGAGGAGGAGGAGGAGGAAACCCTCCCATGCTGCTGTGGAAGCAGCAGCGACATGAGGAGCTGAGGAGGGTAACCTATCCCTCTCAGCAACCCCCCGGGAGCCACTTGGCCAGCTTTCATCCACATAATTATAATAAATTTGACATTTCATAGATAATATTGATTTCTTTATTTTAGCATTTCACCATAGGTGACAGTCCGGTGTCAAGAATGAAATTTCTATCGATCTCCCGCGCATTAATCCCTCATGTGTATGTGATCATTTTTATAAGACCTTTTACTGCACATAAATCAATATTTCATATTTCCAGCCTTTGCCAGGGGAGATGTCATATTTGTAAACTGTGTCTTGACACCAGCGATTCCTTTTCTTGTTCAGCTGCAACTGTGCAAGACCAGTCAATTTGGGTGGAGGAGGAGGAGGAGGAGGAGGAGGAGGAGGAGGAGGAGGTGGAGGTGGAGGAGGTGGAGGAGGAGGAGGAGGAGGTGGGGACTGGGAGTTGTGGTCTGGGAGGAGCTGAGCCACCAACAGCAGCAGCAACACATGATGAAATATCATTTTATTAGAATTAATTAGCTCCTGAACCGACCGGCTGCGGCTGCTCATAATGAAAATAAAGCGTCAAATCGTTCAGATTGATTGGCTCGTTGCTGCGAAGAAACAATATCGAACACTTCTTTAAATTCTCTGTTAATTGCTTTAATTTGTGGCTGTGATTTTTCTTCTCAGGCAACAGTGGGATGATTTGTGGCCTATTGACCAGAGTTTGATTCATTTTTTGTTGTCTAGTAATTAATGTGGGACGTGTGGATGATTGTGATTGAATGAGTTTATTGACGACCAGAGTTTTATGATGCAGCTGGATATGGAGTAAAAACACAGAAATAACAAACGTGGATTCACAACAAACTTCACATCGAGCTGCAAAACGTTTCTAGTCGACTGTTTCGTTATTGAAGTTTCTTCACTGGACGTTTTTTAAGAAGTCAAATATGTAATTTTCACACAGAAGCTGAAACTGGGAGTAAAGGTCTAGTTGAGTAATCTATTGATTATTGAAATGATTATTGACTCGTGTTTTAGTTCATAAAATGCTGCAAAGATCATCTGTTTATTATTATAGAAGAATAAAGAAACCAGGAAAGAAAAACAGCAAACTGGTCCAATAAAACCATACTTTGTTGTTTTATTTTGAAAGGACGCATCACATTAATGGACAAATTCACACAAACAGAAAAAAAAATACAAAAACATAAAAAAAAGAATGTTTTTATGACTTAAAATGGTCTAAATAACAGATATATTATAAATATAAATGTTATATAATATATATTATATAATAAAAGGTTATAGTTCCATGCTGTGTAAGTGAATCCATTAGCTTTTATACACTTATTCACTTTTCTTATATTTGCATATTATATTAGAAAAAAACTCCAGATAGTGAGTTGAAGTTTTTATTTGGTGATGTTGTAAAATTCAGAATAAAAGAAAATCTTCAGTTATAAAATGTGATGCTCACATGTCAAACAGGATATCCTGGTCATGTGACCTCATAAATTGCACGTCCTTCCAAAATAAAAGCCCCCTTTTCCTGCCCAGTTGTAAAACCAGCTTTTGTACCACAGCTTTTCCAGAAATGAAGATGAAGTAATCGTTATGGAAACACTTATGACCTAATGAAAGTCTCCAGCCATAAATAAGCTGCAGCGGATCAGAAGAAAAGCTGAGGGATATTTTCAGCTGCAGCAGAAACGTTCACACGCTTCACGTCAGGATGACTGACTTGTTTTTCCGTGATAATTCTAAAATAAGATTTCTCCACACACACACACACACACACACACAGGAATGTTGCTGTGGGCTGCATATAACATGACAACAGCCGTGGAGAATGCACAACTGTTTGGTGAAAAATATGATCACCTGAATGGTGCAGACACCTGACCTTTTCTCAGTCTCCCCTAACATGTCCCTTCTATACAATCAGCTTGAGAGCGCTGCACAGGAAAGGCCAGTCCATTAAGAGAATATGCTAATTCCGCCATCCGCTCCTAATTGATGCCATTTTACCAAGTAAACAAGACTTCTGTCGACAATGGATGTGTTTCTGCCAGTTAAAAGGATATTTCAGCTCTGCTTTTTTCCTGTAATTTTCTCTCCGAGAGCCATTGCTGCGCCATTATTGCAAATTACAAGTCTCTCCTTTTTAAAGAGAGGTGCTATTCTCGCTGTCATTTTTCCCTCCTTCTTCCTCCTTTAAAGGCCATCCGCTATATATTTTTTTGTGTCAGCCGCTGGAGGATTTTTCATTCACGTGAAAAGGTGTCAGTGCTGCCTGTTTTCTTTTTTTTGAGTGCGATGACAGACACGTAGTGGAAGTGTGAGTGACTGGCCGACGCCGCCGAGGTTTTGTCAGCGGATGTCGACGGCGCTCTGGCAGCTCGGCGCCGTTATTGTCCCGGACACTCTACAGGACAGCGGCATAATACCGGGGCCGTGATGTGTTATCTCCGCCACCTCGCCGCCATCCTTCAGCCCTCCGCCGCCGGTCCACCAGGATCCTCGTAGACCTAGATTCATCTCGGGCTGTCAGCGGCGTTAATGCCGTATGAGCCGGTTCCTCCATTCAAGTAATGCTGATGAATCTGCTGTCCAGACGCCTCCTGCTGCAGAGGAGAGACTCATCACAATGAAGCTCCCGTCTCTACACGGTCGTTCCCCCGTCAGAAAAACTGCAAAGAAAAAACAGCAAACTGGACCAATAAATCCATACTTTGTTTTATTTTGAAGGGACAGGGCACTTTAATGGACAAACAGAAAAAAAAACAGCACTGGAGCAATAAATCCATACTTTGTTTTATTTTGAAGGGACAGGGCACTTTAATGGACAAACAGAAAAAAAAACAGCAAACTGGAGCAATAAATCCATACTTTGTTTTATTTTGAAGGGACAGGGCACTTTAATGGACAAACAGAAAAAAAAACAGCACTGGAGCAATAAATCCATACTTTGTTTTATTTTGAAGGGACAGGGCACTTTAATGGACAAACAGAAAAAAAAAACAGCAAACTGGAGCAATAAATCCATACTTTGTTTTATTTTGAAGGGACAGGGCACTTTAATGGACAAACAGAAAAAAAAAACAGCAAACTGGAGCAATAAATCCATACTTTGTTTTATTTTGAAGGGACGGGGCACATTAATGGACAAACACAGGAAAAAAACAGCAAACTGGAGCAATAAATCCATACTTTGTTGTTTTATTTTGAAAGGATGGGTTCACATTAATGGACAAATTCACACAAACAGAAAAAAAATACAAAAACACCAAATTGGACCAATAAAAACCATACTGTTGTTTTATTTTGAAAGGACAGGGCACATTAATGGACAAACTCACACACCATTAAAAAAATGCAAAAAAAATGGACCAATAAAACCATACCTACTCTTTTATTTTGAAAGGATGGGGCACATTAGTGGATAAATTCACACTCAATTAAAAAAAACTGCAAAAAAAAAACTAGACCGATAAAACCAAACTTTGTTTTATTTTGAAGGGACGGAACACATTAATGAACAAATTCACACACAGTTAAAAAAAATGCAAAACCACTAAACTGGACCAATAATAATTAATTAATAATTAATTAGTTATCAACTATTAAATTAATCAGTAACTGTTTGATAATCATTTAATTGATTTCAGTTTCATACAAACTCAAACCAGAAGCTTTAACTTTTCCATGAATCAGATGTTTTATTTGTGCTGTTTCTGTTTTATATTTCATCAGTAAAATGTTTGACTTCTGCTTCTTACAGGAAGTTTATAACAAAACAGGAACAACAGATTCATCAGTCACATTAATCTATAACTATTCTGATCATTTATTAACTGATCATCAGTAAATGACTAAATTCTCTGGTTCCAGCTTCTATTTCTTTATTTCTTTTCTTTCTTTAGTCTCTATAATAATAAACTGATGATCTTTGGGTTGAATCTTCAACTTTTGATCCACATTTAAACCTTTTAATGAACCAAACTACTGATTAATAATCATTTCAATCATTTCACAATCATCAATAGTGTGTGTGTGACACGTAGTGGAAGTGTGTGTGTGTGTGTGTGTGTGTTTACAGATGAACGTCTCTACACTGACATTAAAATCATTTGTCTTCAATCTAAACGTTAAAATTCTTCTTTAAAGTAAAATCATTTAGATGAACTGAGTTCTGTACCGTCCAGGACTCAGTCAGTGTGTGTGTGAGTGTGTTTCTATGTGTGTGTGTTTTAGTGTGTTTCAGTGTGTGTGTGTGTCATCTGTTTTATCTCCTGTGTGTCTAAACACCGTGTGATTGACAGATTCAGATTCAGCAACAAAAACCTTCATATTCAACATGAAACCACAGAATCAGCTGATGTCATAGAATCAGCTGATGTCACTGAATCAGCTGATGTCACTGAATCAGCTGATGTCACAGAATCAGCTGATGTCACTGAATCAGCTGATGTCACAGAATCAGCTGATGTCATTGAATCAGCTGATGTCACAGAATCAGCTGATGTCACAGAATCAGCTGATGTCATTGAATCAGCTGATGTCATAGAATCAGCTGATGTCACAGAATCAGCTGATGTCACAGAATCAGCTGATGTCATAGAATCAGCTGATGTCACAGAATCAGCTGATGTCATAGAATCAGCTGATGTCACAGAATCAGCTGATGTCACTGAATCAGCTGATGTCACAGAATCAGCTGATGTCACAGAATCAGCTGATGTCACAGAATCAGCTGATGTCACAGAATCAGCTGATGTCACAGCTCACATTTTAATGACTGAAGCTCAGACATGTTGTTATAAAACATGATTATTATTTAATGATTTATTACAGATTTGGTCATTTATAGCATTTAAAATCAACATCCTCTTCCTGTTTGACGACTCACATCGAATCAACTTTGTTATAAAACACTAAGCTCCACCCACTTTCTTGTTGTCCAATCAAATGTGAGGGTGTGATTTAAATCCCAGCTTTAACTTCATCTTTAGAGACACTGATCCACATTTAAACCATTTAATGAACCAAACTATTAATAGATTAACTGCTTTAATAATCAATAGATCAATCAGCTGTTGAAATAATCAATATTTGCAGCTTTATTTCAGACTGTACGACTGTAGTTCACAGTTCTGAGGTACACGTGATGAGACTTCATCACCAGATCATCAGTTTTACTTTAATGCATTAATGCATTTATTTCTGTTGCTGCCCCCTGCTGGTCGGCTTTAACAGCGGTGGTTTACTCTGGTTCTTCAGCAGCGAATCATGGAAACAGAAACTGAAGAGACAAAAATGAACAGACGGACACTTTTACAGCAGTTTCTGCTTCTGTTTAGTTTCTTCTTCCTCCGGCTGCTTCACTTACAGCTTTAATCACCTCCAAGGTTCTGATTGAGACTCATATTAAATATTCATCCGTGCTCATGTCTTCATGTATAAACACCTTATATCACCAGCCGTGTGTCTTATATCCAGCTGTTTTAAATCCCTGAACTCCTCCTTTGACTTCTGAATTCTGCTCCTTAAAAAACGGCACAAGTTTCCGTCTTTGATGTATCGTTATTTGTTTAGCGATTGACCTTTGTAAATTCAATTTTTAGATATATAAAACGTCTTTTCCCATACGAGGGGACAAACAAGAGTCATCAACAGGCGAAAGACGACGTTGTAAATGTTGCAACAGCTTAATAGCAGGAAATTAACAATCTGTGTGGTTTTGCTGGATTCAATTAGAGGGATATCTTGCTATTTCATGATGCACTTAGGAATGACAAAGCACAGATATAAGTATTGATTTTTTTGTGCCCATAACCAGATAAACAATATGTATATGTATGTATTTGCGGGGCAAATTGAATCAAAATGCACATATTACATGGAGGGCCCTCGAAGACTGACAGCAATTGAATTTGTCAGTCAAGAATTTAGTTAAAGAGTTAAAGACCTTTGATCCGCCGCGGCGCAGGATGATGCCAGCGTCCGGAGGAGGAGATATTAAATCCAGAGGAGCAGATATTAAATCCAGAGGAGCAGATATTAAATCCAGAGGAGCAGATATTAATGGCAGCTTTCTTACTGTTGTCTCGCTGTTTGTTGTTTTCCATGTGAAATATTCTTTAAATGCAAATTTCCAGCATCAACCTCTGTGTCTGTGTGGACTCCTGTGTGTGTGTGTGTGTGTGTGTGTGTGTGTGTGTGTGTGTGTGTGTGTGTGTGTGTGTGTGTGTGTGTGTGTGTGTGTGTGTGTGTGTGTGTGTGTGTATTCTTTATCTGTGTGTGCATGTAAATGTGCAAAAAGAGAAATATCTGTCTTTGAATCTTATGTAGAAGAATGTCTCTGTGTTTTTCTCATGCTGTGTGTGTGTGTGTGTGTGTGTGTGTGTGTGTGTGTGTGTGTGTGTGTGTGTGTGTGTGTGTGTGTGTGTGTGTGTGTGTGTGTGTGTGTGTGTGTGTGTGTGTGTGTGTGTGTGTGTGTGTTCTTCAGACACTGATGTCCTCTTTGTAGATTAATAACTATTAATTCTCCTTTGACTGTAATTGATGCTTAAATCTCTGCTCCTCCTCCTCCTCCTATTTCTCCTCCTCCTCCTCCTCCTCCTCCTCCCTCCTCCCTCCTCCTCCCTCCTCCTCCTCTTCCTCCTCCTCCCTCCTCCTCTGGTCCCTGTTAGGTTCCTTCCCTCTAATAAGGACCATTATTCCAGAGGATTTTGCAGCATTCTGATAAATCCCGTTAGAAGTGGTGTGACTGAGATAGATCGTGGTGAGTAATTAGAGAATCAGCGTCCTCTCGCTGCCACTCACTCTCCGCTCTTTGTTATCCACCTATCGCTGCTCAGCGTGAGGCGTGTGTGTGTGTGTGTGTGTGTGTGCGTGTGTGTGTGTGTGTTAGACCCCCCCCATCTTAAAATTCCTGTCCGGTGACAGATCCCAGACCAGATCCTGTCACCTCGGCGAGGCCGGGCCCAGCGCTGTGGGACGGCCGCTAATTAGAGCAGCTCGAGCTGGTTAGAACTGTGTGTGTGTCAGAGAAACAAGCAGACGGATGACACATAAAGAGACAGGACACACACGTTCACACACACCACATTAATACACACACACACACACACACACCACATTAATACACACACACACACAGCACATTAATACACACACACACACTCTGAGTCACTGGTCAGAATGTGATGAGCAGCAGTTTTTCACATGTCATCTGTGAGTGTTTCCACCTGCAAAATGAATTTAGAATCGTTATTTAGTGAAATCACACGGAGCTGCAACGATTAATCGACTCAGAATAATTTAAACTCAGGAACAGAAGCTGCTGCTTCTGTTGTTTATTATAGATGTTTAATTAAAATGAATTAAAAGAAAACGTCTAAGTTCTCTGGTTGCAGCTTCTATTTCCTGCTTCTTTAGTCTCTATAGTAGTAAAATGTTTTAATAGGACTAAAACAACCTGGAACTTTAATGTATCTGTAATAAGCTGCTGTGATTAGTTTATTAATTAGTCTCTAAGTATTTTGGTAATAACTCGATTGATTTGAGTCATTCACAACAACAATAATGGAACTAAAACATCAACTAGAATAAAACTATTAATGATGATGAGGACACTATTTATTACTCATGTTATTTAAATGATTCTCTTCATTGTTCCAGTGAACTTTAAAACGTGATTCTCTTCTTACAGCAACTTTCTGTCCATAGTTTCCGGCTGCAGCTGTTTTATGACTCAGTTTAATCAATACTTCTAAATGATCCTATTCACATGCTTCCTGCCTAGTTCTGCATTTTTAATGAATTATTAATTTTTAAATTGAGAAATAGAAGGAGCTGCAACTATTAATCGATCGATTGCAAAATGTTACATTAATTTATTCAGTATAAAACGTCTAAGTTCTCTGGTTGCAGCTTCTCTCTGGTTATTTCCTGCTTCTTTAGTCTCTATAATAATAAAGTGATGATCTTTGGGCGTTTCAGGTTGAATCCTCATGTTTGTGGACACTGATCCACGTTTGCTTTCATTCCAGTAGCGTCAGACTAATGGACTCAGAGAATATTAGTTGTGTCGTGTTCCAGCTGTGACAGCCTCTGATCTACCTCCACCTCAGCCGCATTCCTCTTCCTTTCTGTTTCCCTGCAGCCGTCACACAGACGCTGACACGCTCCACTTTTCTCCTTTAAGGGGACGAATGAAGATAAAAAGCAAAGCAAAATGGAGCAGGAGAGGCCGTGATTCATGAGTTTGTTGGCGCTCTAATGGAGAGCTGCGGTGACAGCGCCGTCAGAAAAGGCTGATTATGGCGCTAAATATTGATCCCTGCCTCACACGTGTCAAAATTCCCCCGCCCTTTAATTAGAATTTCCCTCCGCGCCTTACAGGAACTAAAGCGAATATATTAGAGCTGTTGATGAGGAGGAGGAGGGCGTGATGTGACCTCCTGTCTGCCGCCGAGGTAAAGAGGCTTCACCTCCTCTCTGATCCTCTCCATGTTCCCATCTACACCAGGACATGTCTGAGGAGTTAGAGCCACCAGAATATCACAATACAGACCATATTATCACACGGAATTATAGGATTTATGTGGCTTTATATTTCACTGCTGTTCTCTGCAGCCCTGGTTTAACCCATAAAAACCTGGACCCGTTAGAAAATAGAACAGATACAACACGGTTGTGATGTCACACATACGTCAGGCTGTTTATGGTCCAGTTATTCCTCATTCGTAACAGAGCTGCAACGATTAATCGATGATCAGAATGTTTTATTAATCGATTAGTTCAGTGATATTCAACAGGGGGTCCGTGACCCCTAGGGGTCCGCGGTGGTACTGCAGCCGGAAAGAAATGATTTTATTTTCACCAAAATAATTTGTTAAAAATAAATATATGTATAATATGATTGAGAAAAAAACAATTTTATTCTGTTAACATAGACATGATTCCATCACATCAGCGTCAGAGCTGAAAAACAAGCTAGTTAGCGACCAAGCTAGATAGCGACCAAGCTAGATAGCGACCAAGCTAGTTAGCGACCAAGCTAGTTAGCGACCAAGCTAACCCCATAGTTGTTGGCTAAAGACACATAGAGATCTGAGACCTGATGGATAAATTCCTAATTACTAATCATACTGCTACTACTACTAGTACTAGTACTACTAGTACTACTACTACTAGTACTACTAGTACTACTACTACTAGTACTACTACTACTAATAGATCAGAATGATTTTTTTTTACTAATCCAGCAGATATGCAGCTTTAATTTTTATTTCCTAAACGTAGATCACACTTATAACTTTGCTGTTCATCAGCTGGATTAATTAATGTTGTCCATTCAGGACATGTTAATAACATGGACTTATAATATTCTGATTATTAATATACTGATTATTAATAGTATATTTCCACTAGATGCTGCTAAACGTGACTAAATCTAACAAACAACACCTTTAAATCATTGATAAATGATGTAAAAACACCAATGATGTTATATTATGTGATAAATCTTCAGTCTTATATATTGACAGATTGTCCAAATAAATCCTGTTAAACATTATTATTATTAATATTCTATTATTATATTTCTGATAAATCTGTTCTGGAACTAAATCCTACAAACTGTACCTTTAAATCTGCATTCATCAATTCATTCATTTATTCATCCATTCATTCATTTATTCATCCATTCATTCATCCATTCATCCATTCATTCATCCATTTATTTATTCATTCATTCATCCATTCATTCATTCATCCATTCATTCATCCATTCATGTATTCATTCATTCATTCATTCACTCATCCATTCATTTATTAATTTATTCATTCATCCATTTATTAATTTATTCATTCATCCATTCATTCATTTATTCATTCATCCATTTATTAATTTATTCATTCATCCATTCATTCATTTATTCATTCATCCATTCATTCATCCATTTGTTCATCCATCCATTCATTCATCCATTCATTCATCCATCCATTCATCCATTCATTCATCCATTCATGTATTCATTCATTCATTCACTCATCCATTCATTTATTAATTTATTCATTCATCCATTCATTAATTCATCCATTTATTAATTTATTCATTCATCCATTCATTCATCCATTCATTCATCCATCCTTTCATCCATTTATTCATTCATCCATTCATTCATTCATTCATCCATTGATCCATTCATTCATTCATTCATCCATCAATTCATTCATTCATCCATTCATTCATTCATTCATTGATCCATTCATTCATTCATATGAATCCGTTTCTGTTGCTATAAAGTGAGACCAGTGTTTTATATGAATCCGTTTCTGTTGCTATAAAGTGAGACCAGTGTTTTATATGAATCCGTTTCTGTTGCTATAAAGTGAGACCAGTGTTTTATATGAATCCGTTTCTGTTGCTATAAAGTGAGACCAGTGTTTCATATGAATCCGTTTCTGTTGCTATAAAGTGAGACCAGTGTTTCATATGAATCCGTTTCTGTTGCTATAAAGTGAGACCAGTGTTTCATATGAATCCGTTTCTGTTGCTATAAAGTGAGACCAGTGTTTCATATGAATCCGTTTCTGTTGCTATAAAGTGAGACCAGTGTTTTATATGAATCCGTTTCTGTTGCTATAAAGTGAGACCAGTGTTTCATATGAAACTCTGAATTAAACTATAATAATACATCACAGTATGTTGATGTGTTGAATCTGTGTCCGATCTGTGAACAGCAGGATCCAACGCTGCTGTGGGAATTATTCCCTTTATTAAACACACACTCGTCACCTCCGAGACACTAGAGTCAGATTAAAGTTTATTTTTCCTCCAGGTCACAGTTTTACAGCCCAGAAGCGTCAGGTCGTCTCTAAAGGAAGAAAAACACGCTGAGACGTGACATTAAAGTGTGACGGCGTCAGATTCCAGCTCAAACAGGAAGTTGATGATCATTTAAACCACGATAGAAGGAAAACGTGTGAAACACTAAGTAGTCACACACACACACACACATGTCCTGCTTTACATACGTCAGTTTATAAATATATATATAATAATTACACCTTCAGGAACAACAATGTAATAAAACAGTTAATAAAGACGTAACATGAAAACTCTTTAATATGAAATCTGTTATTATTAAATGTTAAATATATAATATAAATAATATTAAATCCAAACTACACATATAGAACCTCATTCTATTTATTTATTTATAGAAATTAAATCATTTTAAATCTGAAATAAAACAGTAATATTAGAACCTATAGGTTGTCTATGTCTCTCTCTCTCTCTCTCTCTCTCTCTCTCTAATTCATTTGTAATTCAAACATCTTTATTAGTCTGATTAAATTCATTTTGCACCAGTTGTGATTTTAAAGATTAAACATGTTAATCTCGTAGTAACATCAGGAAGCTGTTTATAACAATAACTCTCAGACATATAGGTCACTAAGGTCCCCCCCCCCCCCCCCCCCCCTCCATTCCTCTCTCCTGATTGGCTGTGGGTGGGTGGTGGCGGTGGTGTCGTGGAGTGGCACGAGGTTCCTTTTTCTATTTGTTTGTTTCACGCCTGGCTGCTCCAGCCGCTGACCTGTGGTCGCCGTGTCGCCGGGATCAGCCAATCAGAGCGCGGCTGAAAATTAACACTGATCCTTCCATTCCTGAAGAGAGACGCCGTCAAAAAGCCAATTTCACCGCCACAACCGGACGTTTCCTTTAATTATGACGAACCCCTGCACATATTCAGATCATTGAAAGAACTCTTTTATCAGATTGGATGTTTTCAGGTCAAAATGAAGCAGCAGCGTCTGAAATATATTTAATATTCCTTTTTTCTCAATGAATTCAATCCAATTCATGGCATGCAATATTCATAGTTGATCCATTGACTGCTATTCAAGCGGGGAAGTATTTGAAGAGGGAAAGTTCATGTGCATTTTTGATGGATTGTGCATGTCTGGCCCTACTCTATATGGATAGAGAGCTTGTTTGAAGGTCACTGATTCTCTTCACTCGCTCTCCTCCCTCCAGAAGCGGCAGAAGCGGCGGCGTCTTGGCCGCCGTGTTCCTCGCCTGCTGCCGGGGCGCCGGGGTTGGCCGACCTCGCGTCCCGCAGCAGATGAGTCTCTTTGAGGCTCTTCGCCGGGATTCTGTCAGGAAGAAAGACGACGACCTTCTTCCTCGTCGGCTTCTCAGCAGAAATTCTCTCCCCGGCAGCTGCAACCTTTTCATGTGTCTGACGTGTTGAGGAACAGACGTCGATAGACACTGATCTGCTGCTGCTGGTTAACGCTTTAATACGCTGCTCACATTCAATTCAGCTTTATTAACAGGAAACTATACGAACAAACTGTTCAGCTTTATTAACATTAAACTATATGAACAAACTGTTCAGCTTTATTAACAAGAAACTATATGAACAAACTGTTCAGCTTTATTAACATTAAACTATATGAACAAACTGTTCAGCTTTATTAACATTAAACTATATGAACAAACTGTTCAGCTTTATTAACATTAAACTATATGAACAAACTGTTCAGCTTTATTAACATTAAACTACATGAACAAACTGTTCAGCTTTATTAACAAGAAACTATACGAACAAACTGTTCAGCTTTATTAACATTAAACTATATGAACAAACTGTTCAGCTTTATTAACATTAAACTATATGAACAAACTGTTCAGCTTTATTAACATTAAACTATACAAACA
>CM060470.1:402500-467500 GCA_030544235.1 Lepturacanthus savala | reverse complement strand
GGCTCCTCATCATTCACAGCTTGTCGCATCCCTTCATCCTTCATACATGGCTGCTGAATTGATTGTCTGTTTAGTCCTATGAATGATAAAGCTGCTGCGGGGCCGAGGGCTCAGATCCATCTATCTGCAGCCAGGAGGACTCCCTCTTTTCCTGCCGTTCGCCGGGCGGAATCCGCCTTTTCTGCATTATTTATTGGACGATCGTCAGCGTTTCAATCACGCGGTCACAGTCGTATAACTATGGACAGTGGGATCATCCCGCTCGTTACTCATTCATTTTGTTTAGAGGCTACAGTCGCATCCACGAGTCGTACGATCAACGTGTTTTACTGCGTCACCAAGGAAACACGCCGATCGGTTATTGATCGTAAAAAGGAAACGGCGACAGGAGTCGCTTTAGTTCCTTTCACACTGTGATCGTAAAAAGGTTTCCGGGTTGCTTTGGTGTCGTTACCGTGGCAACGGCCAGATAAGACTCCTCATCCCTGCCGATGACCTGAAGTCAGTGATATAACTAGAGATGGAACAGTTAGTTCCAACTATCACGTTAATGAACAACTCGTTAGACAATCAGTCATTTTAAAGGTTTGAGGTAACGGCTTCTGTTCCTGGAGGAAACGTCACGTTTTAAAGGAATTTAAAAACTAAAGCAGGAATCTGTTCATTATAAATGATCACAACTTGTAGCCACATTATACCGTTAATAGAGCTGCAGCCATGACATGATATCAAATATCCTGATAATCAATTCATGGATTTGAGTCATTGATTCAGTAGAAAATGTTCAGATTCTCTGGAAACTTTACTACAAATAAAACATGAACAACTTCCTCAGTTCAGCTGTTGAGCTGCAACGATTAATCAATTACTACATTAATCACCAACTATTCTGATCATCAATCAATAGATTAGAGTCATTGATTAATTATAAAATGTGTAAATTCTCTGGTTCCAGCTTCTCTTCTCTGATTATTTCCTGGTTTCTTTAGTCTCTATAATAATAAACTGATGATCTTTGGATAAAAAAAGACATTTTAGGTTGAATCTTCATGTTTTTGATCCACATTTAAACATTTAATGAACCAATAAACTAATGAATTTATCAGTTCAATAATAAATAGATGAATCATATGAGAGTAGCTCTAATATTATAAACTCCTGCAGCAGCTGGACTTTACTTGTTGAAGAGTTGCAGCCAGTTTCTTACATAGAAAACACTAGAAATTATTGTTTATTACTTTATTTTTATTCCATTTTGGATTTTGTGTTTGATTCTGATCTCGACGACTTTCTGCTTCAATAAATATTAAAACACGTGATGCAGTGAAACAATCCAACACAGTTAAATCCATTTCCTGTGAATCACCGTCTACACCTGGATCCTAACGTCTATAGAGAGAATTACAATTCAAACTTATTGCTGAAACATTACTGAGCATAAAAAGTCTGAACTGAAGGTTGAAGCTGGAACAACTGAGGAGTCTGTTAGTTCCACAGGTTTGTATGAAGATCAGTTCTGTATATTTGTACATTATTATCTCCCAGAAGAATAAATAATAAATGTAAAGTTAATGTGAATGAAGGTCAAACAGCAGCACTGAAGTTTCTAAGGTTAAAGGTCAAGTTTGGTCCGAGGAAGCAGATCCGTGTCCTGCTCCCCAAACATACATGTAACACGTCACAGTTGCTGTCAGCTGATTGGACATTAATGAGGTCACGGCTGAAGTCACATGATCAACAACAGCTGATTCTACTGATCAACAATAAAGAGTTAAAACAAAATTATAATCAGACTGGAGAATATGGAGCAGGAGATACTGATGCTGGCTGAGGAACAGCTGAGGAACAGCTGAGGAACAGCTGAGGAACAGCTGAGGAACAGCTGAGGAACAGCTGGGGAACAGCTGAGGAACAGCTGAGGAACAGCTGGGGAACAGCTGAGGAACAGCTGGGGAACAGCTGGGGAACAGCTGAGGAACAGCTGAGGAACAGCTGAGGAACAGCTGAGGAACAGTAGAAGAAGAATGTCAGGAGAATAGTAGAAGAACAGGAAAACCAACATAAGAAGAGGAAGAGTAAAGAAACAGCAGGAGAACAGTAGAAGAGCAGGAGAAGAATAGAACAACAGCTGATAGAGGAACAGTAAAGGAACAGCAGAGTAAAGTAGAGAGAAGAGTAAAGGAACAGCAGAGTAAAGTAGAGAGAACAGTAAAGGAGATAAACAGCAGTAAACGCAGCATCAGAACCAGAGTCGCAGCAACTTCTCAGCTTCTTCTCCTGCTTTTTCTCTTCCAGCATCTTTTCTTTCTTCTGTGATGTGCACGCGCAGCCGCGGATTAAGGCCGAGATCTTAATGAATTTGACTCCATCTCGTGTGATCACGCACCAACACTGACAGCCGTGTTCCCCGCATGTGTCGCGTGTTATTGCGGTGCAGCTACTGCACTTTGAGTCAACACGGGAACTAGTGACAGTGAAGAGCAGCAGATCTGCTAAATGTCAGCAAACTGCGTCTGATCTGATCCCAATTTGTCTTGGAATTAGCGCTTTACTGCGAACATGTCATTATTTAGACGCCGCCTGCTGCGGTTCCAGCGCTGCTGGATGCGGAAAAGGCGCAGACAGGCCTCAGCTGCGGCGACGCCTTCACTGCGCCTCAAACACAAAACAACAAAAACACGGCAGGAAAAAGCTGCAGAAATATTAAAATGCATGAAAACAACGTGGAATCAGCTGCGACCTTTAAATGTCGCTGGTCCAGAACCAGTTTCTGTTCGACACGTGAATCATTTCATATTTTAGATAAATAATTTCTGGATGAGTCTAAACAGTGAAGTCACATTAGAATCCTTATAACAAGTGTTTCCAGGATTCATCTTTATTTACATCATCTGTAGAAAATCAAACTAAACGCTGTTTTCTTCAGGTTCCGTTTCTGTTGGATCCGGTTTGATGCGTCAAACAACAGGAAGAAGCTGAGATTCATTAAAACCGTTTATATCCGCTCAAATATTAGAAATAGAGACAAACATGCAGGAAACTTTTAGTCCAATTAGATCCGTGATAATGTCATTTTAATGACAAAGATTTAAATTAAAGCGATGAAACTGTAGAAATAATAATAATAATAATTGTGCGGTTATTATAAGAATGAAATAATATCAGAAATAAAAGAGAATATTCTAACTTAGAATAAAACGAGTAAAGGCCCGTCCTTAAAAAAACGGATTCACATTTCGGTGAATAAAAAGTCTGTTTTATTTTAAAGGTTATTTTAGGCCTGTGAATTCCCTCCACGGTGTTAATTTGAAAGGAAATTCATATTTATCAAAAAAAGAATTGATTTCAACGTTTTATTTGTAAACATTAAATATGTCTTTGTCTCTAAAGTTGTTTTTTAATCGCGGCACAGAACGAACATCATGATGTGAAGATGCGGCCTAATAATAATAATAATAATAATAATAATAATAATTATAATAATAATAATCATCACAACCTCCGCAGAATAAAAGTCAAATGAGGAATTAACGAGTAGCAGAATCATCGGACAGAAAACAACATATAGACAACGTGCTCAGCATGAAACTCGGTGTTTGAATCGTTTAAATTGCACCATGCTTAGTGTAGCTCTTGGCAATAGAAATAATAAATATATAGAAACGTTTATATTCAACAGCAACAATACTTACAGCACATACAAACAAGGAATGTGACAGTTTTACAAACACCATGATTCCCTCGGTGGCTTTTACAGATGAGAGATTTGTCCACATATGCGTCAAAAGGAGCCATAACTACGAATCTGTATCAAATCTAGCAGACTACATAGTGTCCGGTTATATTATATATAGACATCACCTCAGTGCCTATAAAAGAAAAGAAGGAGGAGGAGGAGGAGGAGGAGGAGAAAGAAAAGTAGAACATGCGTTGTCTTTGCTGGAAACTTTGCGGGATCCTGTCAGAAACACATCAGGCACAGTCAGAAAGGAAATTAAATATTCTCATTATAACAAACTCTGTACACGTGTTAGAAACCCATAATCTATCCTCATATACAGTGTGTGTGTGTGCGTGCGTGTGTTGATATATATTTATATATTTATATATATAAATGGAATATATTACATCTGAGGAGCTGAATCAGTCGATGCGAAATAAACCGGATTAAACTGCGTCAAAAGAACATGAAGAGAATTAAAGACGAACACAGAAACTCTCTCAGGCGCTTTTCTTCTTTTTCTCGGTTTTTCTTACTACACCGTGTTTCTATTATAATCTACGATGCTGCTGCTGCTGCTGCTGCTGCTGCTGCTGCTGCTGCTGCTGCTGCTGCTGCTGCTGCAAATAGTCAGAAATGATACGAATTATAATAAGAGGGTTAAAAATCAAAGTCTGACCCAAACAGTCTTTTTTTGTGGAAGTTTTTCTCTGAGTCTGCGGCGCCGCGGATTCTGGACCCTCAGAAAGGCAGAGTGTCGAGGAAAAGTTTGTCGATTATTGCTGGCGGCGGCACGAGGTCTTCTAGCTTCAGGTAAAAGATGCGCTGCAGCCCCTGCGTGCACAGAGTGCGCAGCTCGGGCAGTTTCCCCAACAGTTTTGACAGGTAATTGGGTCGGTTCAGTCCACCGCCATTGAACGTCACTTGGTCTTTGAGGCAGTTGACGATCTTGTTCTGCAGGTCCTCGACTCTCTTCGGCTCCTTCAGCCCGTGTCGCTCTGCAACAGCAACGGGAAACAGCGGGATTTAGACGCTTGGATGATTAAAGGAGCCTTTTTACGCGGGTTTTACGCGCGGCGCCTTTTTACCCACCTGTAACCATCGCCAGCGCCGCGATGCAGGAGAACGCGGAGATGTCGATGTTCATGCTCTGTAAGTTGGAAGAAAACTCCGCGATGGCGTCCACCCACTCCCCGAAGCCGCGGACGCACTGCAGCCGGTGCAGCACCACGCCGTTACAGAAGATCAGCTTCCCCTCCACCGGGTTGGACCTGCGGGGCGCAGCAGGAACCAGAAAATAAAAAGAGTCGCTGACACTGAGGCTTCTACTTACTGCGCTAACACCACTTCCAGGTTTACGCGTTTTACGCAGCTCACCTGTACGCCAGCCGCAGCACGAACAGCTCCAGGAAGGCGGACTCGAACAGCAGGTCCTGGTCCGGCTTGGGCAGGTCGGAGAAGCCCGGGATCTTCTCCGCCCAGCCCCGGATGATCTCCATGGAGCCCGTCAGCAGGTCGTAGAACTGCTGGATGTGCTGAGTGTTGTCTCCGGTCATCTGGTAGTCAGGGTTCGCCTGGAACTGGAATTTAATTTAAACGGCGCCTTAATGAGCTGCTTTAAAAATATATAATCCGTGAAATTGCAAAATGCCCATTTCCCAGAGAGTCAGGCCGCTTTTCTCTTTTTTTTACTATTGAAAATTCATGTCTGGCTTTTATTAACTTCTCGATTTCAATTTACTTCGAAAAAAAACCGTCCGCCACATTAACAGTGTGACAGAGTGAAGAAATCAGCGGCACAAAGTTAAAAGAAGAAGTAATTTAAAAAGGCCGTGAATCAGTTTCCAGAGAATAAAAGCTGCTGACTGCTGCTTTCTTTTCAGGTGTGTGTGTGTGTGTGCGTGTTGTGTACTTACTCTGGAGTAGTCCAGAGCTGACATGGAGGGGTTGGAGTCCACATGGGCCCTGACGAGCGCGCTGATGAGGGACACCGGGGGTGACGGGGGGGACGGCTCCTGGGGGCTCTTCGGCTTGGACGGCAGGCGACCTCTGCGACCTTTCAAATTATCCGTTCGGACAACTGCGTTAGGAGAAATATTCACACACATGAGCATCAAAACCGCTGCAGAACCATTAAAACCAGTGTGTGTGTTGGTGTGTAATCCGGGCCGTACCTTCCCGCACCATCCCCACCACCATGCACTTCTGGAAGCGGCAGAACTGGCAGCGGTTTCTCCGGCGTTTGTCCACGGGACAGTTTTTATTCGCTAAACACACGTATTTGGCGTTTTTCTGGACGGTTCGCTGCAAAAGAGAAAATCAAAATGAGTGAGTCTGCGGCCTGTTTCACATCCGGACATGAAGAAATGAGGACAAGAAGAAGATGGATTCATGTTTTTATCACTTTCTGTGTGAAGCTGTTTTTTTCCCTGTGATTTTGTGATGTAATAAGGTGACAACAGGAAGTGGACGCGGCGGCGGCCCACCTTGAAAAATCCTTTGCAGCCCTCGCAGGTTCTGACTCCGTAGTGCTGACAGGCCGCGTTGTCCCCGCACACCGCGCACAGACCCTCGTTGGACGGCGAGCCGCGGGACGGCGGCGACGGCACCTGGCTGTCCACCAGCTGGTGCGCGTGGCCCAGCTGCAGCGAGTGCGGGAACGCCAGCCCCGCCTGTTTCCGGATGGCGCTGGGCACCGCGAAGCTCTGCGCGTCCAGGCCGCGGTGCGCCGCGCCCGGGTTGTCGTGGCCCATGGACACGTGCAGCGGCCCGTCGAACCGCATCTGGCAGCTGGACACCGGGGTCCCGGGCGGAGACTGCTTGAAGGAGAACAGCGACAGCCGCGACACCGGGTTCTTCCGCTGCTCCATCATGTGGGACGTCGCCGCCACGTAGTTCTGGTGGAAGCTGTGCAGGGAGCCCGGGTCCTCCCACATGTGGTTCGGCTGCACCTGGAAGTTCGGCGTGGCGCTGGGCGCGTGCGGCGACGCGGGTTTGAAGTACACGGGCCCGGAGTGCGGCATCATGTCGTCGGACTGCGGCGGCGGCAGGTGGCCCTGCTGGTGGTAGCCGTGCATCGGGACGTCCTCCACCTTGATGGACGCCTGCTCCGCGGCGGCGTGCGGCACCTGGTACAGGCAGGGCGGCTTGACGTCGTAGCTGCTGCTGTAGTTGTCCATGAACGTGCTGAAACTCGGCAGGGAGGTGGTGGCGGTGATCTCGGTGTTGGTCAAGTCCATGCTAAACTTCACGAACTCGGGCGTTAAGAAGTCGCAGCTGTACTCTCCCGCGGCGTGGTAGCTGTAGCTCTGGGACGCAGGACTCGCTCCTTGAGGTGATGATCCATACTGAGCCTGGACGCAGGGCATGGCTGCAAACCAGCAACGCATTTACTCTCTGATTCAGCGGCAAAACTGCACAAAAACACACTATTCACGGGCTTTTTCTCTTTGGATTTTGTTTTTTTACCTCAAGTCTTCTGACAGTTTTTCGGTGACACTTGAAATGAAATACGTCAGGGCTGGTCTGGACGCGCGGGTTCAAGCAGGCGGTTCTGATCCGGATCTAAAACACAGCACTCTCACAATTATTAACTTGTTGAAATTAAACACGGAGGTTTTTAGCCACAACCAACTTTTTACGCGTAATTCTGGCTGCGCACAAATATCAGAAAATGTTTAGAATTAGTTCCGAAAAAATCTGAATATTTGTTTTAAATAAAAACAATAGAATTCTTTTTCTTTTTTTCCTCTGTTATTAATAAATGCTGCTGCTCCAACTTCAGATCAGACACAACTTTGATAAATCTGAAAATAAGCGAGAACAGACTCTGACTTTGAGAGTTTATAACAGTAAAATAACAAAGAGTGAATGAGTCGCAGCAGGAAGCGCAGGTGACTCTGCAGCATCTTACCTCTCTCACATCAGGATCGTGCGTTTCTCTCCACGCGATAAACCTGCGCGCGTGATGCATCAATTTGTGTAAAAGCTCCAAATTCGTGCGCGCTGGTTCCAGCAGCAGCAGCAGCAAAGCGCGTGATCCGATCCGCGACACCAGCCTGGACTACCCAGTCTGCCCAATGTGGCTTTGTTTATGTGAGCTCTGGGCACCGTGGCCCACGTGTTTCACTGCGCCACGTCATCCGCGTCATCACGGGCGGCGGCCAATCAGCGGCGAGGGGCTTTCTCCAGCCTCAGCTCCGCTGTTTGTCCTCAGGTTTGTGTCCTGATGCTTCCACATGGACAGAAACTCAGCTACCTGACTGGGTTCATCACGTGATGCAGCTGATGATGATGATGATGATGAAGATGTTTCCTTCTTTGTTCCTCCAGCAGCAGCAGCATCTATTATCAGGTGTAAATGGACATAATTAATCCTAATTCTCCAAGAGAAGTTACACTTCCTTTAATGAGATTGATATTAGACAAAATGTCATTTTTAACTTTTAAGAGTAGAACTCAGAGGTCGTGACCTCAACCTCTGTCCAAAAATCAAAGCCTGATGTTTGTTCTTCAACGAGGGAATCAATTAACACACCTGGAAACACCTGGAAACGACTTCTGTGCATCAACCAGAATCAGGGTTTTTATCTAAAACTCCAGAATTTGTTCTAAAGACTGTGTCAAAAATGTACATTTATTAATCAGTTTCCTGTTTGTTCCTGTTAATTCCCAAAGTTTCCAACTCTGAATATTACCTGAATTGTGATTGAAATTTTTGTTCTTTAACCAGAGAATCAATTAACACAGCTGTAAACGGCGTCTCTACATCACCACAATCAGCTTTTCTATCTAAAACCTGCTCTATAGACTGCATCAGAAACATCATTTTATTAATCAGTTTCCAGTTTATTCCCATTAATTCCTGTTAATTCCCAAAGTTTCTGTGTTTGTGGAACGTTCCTCAGACACATCAAAGCTGCTGCACTGACTCATTCTCACTTTATTTATCACCTCATTGTTGTTCTATTACCATCAAACTCTGAGACTTTTGGCTCAGTTATGTTACGTCACAATGAGCCAGACTCACGGCACTCAGGCCTAGTGTGTGTGTGTGTGTGTGTGTGTGTGTGTGTGTGTGTGTGTTGGGGGTAATATTATTCTTCGTTATCGTCTTGACAGGATTTCTATATTTCAATTGTGTTCCAAATTTAGCCTCAGATGGGGTGGGGTCTGACGGGCTGGGCGGCCTATTCATAGCTGCTGGAGTGTGTGTGTGTGTGTGTGTGTGTGTTACTGTGTGTGTGTGTGAGGAGGAAAGGGGGATAATTAGCGGGCCTGTAGCCAGTTGTCATGAGGGAAGCGGCCGGGTCCCTGGAGAGGGAAGCGTGATAGGACGGCAGAATGGAGAGTGACGCAGAAAAACGCTCAAGTTGACGCAGTCTCCAAAATAATCTGCAGCCTTATTGTTCTGCAGCGATGGAGCCGCTGATCTCAGTGTAATCTACACCAGCAGCTTGGAGCCAATCAAGGTGGCCTCAATTTTATAGATGCATATGGGGTGGGGGTGGGGGGCTGCTAATGCTAACTCTGCTGCTAATGCTAACTGTGCTGGTTCATCCTAGCAGCTGTCAGTCTCTGACCTGAGATCAGACGAGAGCTGGGAGCTGAGGTTCTCTCCTCTAGAGGACACTATTGTTCACCGCCCCATACATCACCAGCTCTGCTCTGCTGACAATTAACCTGCTAATTAGCTCAAAGGCAGGTGGCCACGCCCACTCGTTATACAGGTGGGCTGCAAGGCCTCGCCCCAACCCTGCAGTCCTACATTCTATAGTCTGTATTCTATTGTCTATAGTCTGATGTATGGATTGTATATTCTTTAATATATAGGATATAATCTACATTCTATAGTCTGTATCTATGTTCTGCATGTTCTATAACCTGTAGTCTATGTTTATATCCTATAGTCATTACTGTATAATCTGTATTCTGTAGTCTATGATCATATATTTTATTTTCTATATTTTATATTTTATAATCTATATTGATGATTCCATTAATGAGTATATTATAGATAAGTGTTGGAGCAGCATCCAGGACGTCACATGGTGTTTTTGCTGTTTAAACGTCACCGTTTAGACGCTGCAATGAAAACACAATTAGCAGATTAATTGGCCTTTAAAAAGAAGAATAATTAACTTCACATTTATATGCACCATTAATGACAGACATTTGAAAGTAGAAGTTAGATTTAATCACAAAGAAATTATTTTCTAAGAATGTGTTTTTAAATATGAAGAAACGTGCACTGACATACCAACTTCAGTGTGTGTGTGTGTGTGTGTGTGTGTGTGTGTGTGTGTGTGTGTGTGTCTTTTCATTGGTTTACAGTCAGTTATTCATTTCTCTGCAGGTGTTTTGCAGGAATGTTCATTAGTGCAGATGTTGTTGTCTCCTCCAGGCTCAGGATGAGGATTCTGGTCTCAGACCAGCAGCTGCTGCAGCCTTTAAATGTCACGATCTGGTGATGATGATGATGATGATGATTCTGATGATGATGGTGATGATGATGATTCTGATGATGATGATGATGATGATGATTCTGATGATGATGGTGATGATGATGATTCTGATGATGATGGTGATGATGATGATTCTGATGATGATGATGATGATGATTTTAGTGATGATGATGATGATGATTCTGATGATGATGATTCTGATTCTGATGATGATTCTGCTTCATCCTCACGTGTCATCTAACAGAACAGAAGTCACATCCAGCTGCAGACGTTTTATTTTATTCAGCAGAATCTGTCAGGTCCTTGAATGCATCATCACTGCTCCACTTAACAAATAAATAGATCCTCATGGGTGTGTGAGTGTGTGAGTCTGTGTATGTGTGTGTATGAGTGTGTGGGCATGCATTTGTGTGCGTGTGTATGAGTGTGTGTGTGTGTGTGTGAGTGTATGAGTGTGTGTGTGAGTGTGTGAGTGTGTGTGTGTGTGTGTTCTTTGTGTTTTTCTTCATTGTATTTTAACTTTCATTATTTAATTCCCAGTAATCTGATGTATTTACATCTATATCTTGTATTTGTTCATGAATATAAACTTGTCCCCTTCACACAGAAGAAGGAGAAGGAGGAGGAGGAGGAGGAGGAGAAGGAGGAGAAGGAGGAGGAGGAGAAGGAGGAGAAGGAGGAGGAGGAGGAGGAGGAGGAGAAGGAGAAGGAGAAGGAGGAGAAGGAGGAGACCTTCACAACTCTAATGAAGGTATGAAGGTACATCAGGCTGTTAAATCACTGAAGTTTAATTACTGTACATATCAGTGTACTTTTACTCAAATACTCTGTGTTTTAAACAGTGTGTTTAGAGTAAAACACACACGCACACACACACATACACACACACACACACACACACACACACTGTTGTTGACTGTTCTCCGTCATGGATGAATATTTTACTGTTGACTCTACTTCCTTTATTCAGCAGCGTTAGTTGATAAAAACTTCAAACAGCTGCAATAATTAAATATTACAGATATACAATTAATACTCCATTATTAATTATTAATAATTAATATATTAGATATATTAATTATTCATTATACAATTAATATCATTAATACTCCATTAACATCCATTAATACTCCATTAACATCAATTAATACTCCATTAACATCAATTAATACTCCATTAACATCCATTAATACTCCTTTAACATCAATTAATACTCCATTAACATCCATTAATACTCCATTAACATCAATTAATACTCCATTAACATCCATTAATACTCCATTAACATCCATTAATACTCCATTAACATCCATTAATACTCCATTAACATCCATTAATACTCCATTAACATCAATTAATACTCCATTAACATCCATTAATACTCCATTAACATCAATTAATACTCCATTAACATCCATTAATACTCCGTTAACATCCATTAATACTCCATTAACATCAATTAATACTCCATTATTAATTATTAATAATTAATATATTAGATATATTAATTATTCATCATACAATTAATATCATTAATACTCCATTAACATCAATTAATACTCCATTAACATCCATTAATACTCCATTAACATCCATTAATACTCCATTAACATCAATTAATACTCCATTAACATCCATTAATACTCCATTAACATCCATTAATACTCCATTAACATCCATTAATACTCCATTAACATCCATTAATACTCCATTAACATCAATTAATACTCCATTAACATCCATTAATACTCCATTAACATCCATTAATACTCCATTAACATCCATTAATACTCCATTAACATCAATTAATACTACATTAACATCCATTAATACTTCATTAACATCCATTAATACTCCATTAACATCCATTAATACTTATTTATTTAATTATTATGAAGTAATTTTACTACAGAAAGTGTCATTCATACTAGAAAGTAACTTAATCAATTACCAAATGATTTGATGATTGGTGTAATAGTTGGAAACTAATAGATTAATCATTATATAATATCATATTATATATATTATAATATAATTAATCATTGCAGCTCTACTTCAGTTGTTACATATCAAATAAAGTCCACTCGTCTCATGTGAACAGAGTTTTAAAGGCTTTTTTTCCCATTTTCCTTCATGATGGACCATGTTAAAGTGTTTTACTGCTACTTTACTGTTGGAGAAGAGTAAAGAACAGGAAATAACCAGAGACCTGAATCACTCATCAAAGAGTTGTTGATTAATGTGATCGTTGATCTCATTGATTACTGTCTACAGTTGAACTGAGGAAGTTGTCCGTGTTGTATTTGTAATAAACTTCCCTGTAATAAACAGAAGTGGAACATTTCCCTGTCACAGAAACAGCAGAACGTGTCTCTGACCACATTCTGTAGAATTCTGCCTCATTTTCTCAGCATTAGTTAATTCTTATGGTTCCAGTTTCCTCCGGGGGGTTTGGGGTTATATCCTCCCACAAACCTCATCATTTCCCTCCTGAGCAGCAGCAGCAGCAGCAGCAGCAGCAGCAGCAGCAGCAGCAGCAGCAGCAGCAGCAGCAGCAGCAGGTATGAAACTTTGTGAATTGAACAGCTGACCCTGAAGGCATCACCCCCCTTCTCCTCTGCTCAGTGTCTTCTTTCCATTTCTAGAATCCCACTTTACAAGCTTAAATGTCTACTTAATATGCTTTAATGCCTGCTCTTTAGAGCCGGGGAGCACTTCATCACTTTTACACACCTTTATATAACACACTGTTAACTAGCAATGCCTTATGGAACAGCTTGTCTTGCAGCTGGAAGGCGCCTCCATGGCATGATGGAGGTACCTGTTCACCATCCACAATGAGACAGTAAAATGGGAATAGAGGCCGGTGCATGCTGCTGCTGTCTATATCAGTCACCGATGAATATTCATGAATCACAGTGTCATGACATGCTCTGTAATTGGCAGCAACATTAGTAATGACACTGCTGGTATCAAGTCGCTGCATATTCATGTGCTGGGCCAATATTTCCGCTGCTGCTGCTCTTCTTCTTTTATTCCTTTTTTTCTTCCTCCTCCTGGAAGTGAAATGTATTCTGAAGCTGCAGGTGTCCCTGCCGACACAATCAATTGCCGGCTGGATTGAAAATCAGACAAACCATTAGTTTCTTTGTCAATCTGTTTGATTAATAATATGATGTGATTATAGAAGGTTGAGTCGATGATAGTTGAACATGAAGCTGAAGCAGTCAAACGTGTTCTGACCCTAAATCTAGTTTCTGATCCTGCAGCAGAAATACATCGATATGAACATGTTATCACTTAAATCCAGTTAAAGCATCTAGATATTAAAGCTGCAGCCATTAGTTGATTAATCGATTATTTACAACTATTCTGATAATCAATTAATGGATTAGACTCATTGATTAATCAGTAAATGTGTAAATTCTCTGGTTCCAGCTTCTCTTCTCTGATTATTTCCTGGTTTCTTTAGTCTCTATAATAATAAACTGATGATCTTTGGACAAAAAAAGACATTTTAGGTTGAATCTTCATCTTTTTGATCCACATTTAAACCATTTAATGAACTAAACTACTAATTAATTTAATAATCAATAGGTTATAAAGTTTGTTTTAGTACTACTCTTAAACTAAAAATAAAAAAAATGAATTACTCAAAATATAAAAAAAAAAAAATACAAAATAAAATACTGAAACTACAAAAAACAATCCAGATACTAAAATTATAATAATAAATAAAATTAAAAATACAAATGATAAAAATTTTAATCATAAATTGTGTATAAATGTGATAAATTATAAAATAAACACAGATATTGAGTCGATTATTTCATATTTCAGAATTAAACGTTTCTTGTTCTTTCAGTTTTTCTGCTGCTTCACTGGACAAACAGGGAATTGGATAAATCGTCTCCTAAGCTGGAGGATTTCTCTGTTCTCTGCTGCTCAGTCCCAGCTGATCCTGACCCGGGTCCAGACCAGGACCAGGTCTGCTCTGGTCCTGGTCCTGGTCTGGATACAGTTAGAATATTAATATATAAATATATTATTGTCAACAGTACTTTTACTTTAATATTTAACTTAATGTATTTTTACTTTTACACTTAAACGTCTAAATTCTCTGGTTCCAGCTTCTCTTCTCTGATTATTTCCTGGTTTCTTTAGTCTCTATAATAATAAACTGATGATCTTTGGGCAGAAAAAGACATTTTAGGTTAAATCTTCATCTTTTTGATCCACATCATCTTTATCTGAGGCCTCAGATAATGATGATGTGTATAAATGACCCGTCAGGACTGACTGTAGGAACGTTCCTCTGTAACATGAACCTGTGGTTTTCTGTCTATCTGAGATAATCCTGGACCTTCATCATCATCATCATCATCATCATCTCTACTAACCACATCCTGTAATCAGTCAGCTGTCTTGTTAAGTGTCTGCGCTGCCACATGCAGATTCTGTGATTAATCTGCAAAGACAATGTTCTGAAATGTTATCAGGAGAACAGAATATAAATGTGCGGCTGATGTATTGTTTGGTGTTGCGTGATGATGTCTGACAGCTTTGTTGCAGGAAACGCTCGCCGTCTTTTCTCCTGAAATCCATCACGAGGGATATAAAGACATATGCATAATAATGAAACACATTTATTAATGTGTACTGTCCCCCGGAGTCATCTGACAGTGAAATGGATGGCTGCTTTTATTTAGCTCGGACGCTATCGGCCCCGCCGCCACATGTGGAGGCGACTGAACAGGTAAACGCTCGGTGGGCTCAGACGGCGCCCTGACGAGCCGTTTGACAGGTTAGGGGGCGGAGCCTCTGACCCAGGTGATGCACTCAGAGGGAGGACGTTTAGTAAAAACACCCCAGAACCTGCTGATAATCCACATTAATATTATTAACACCATAAAATCCCATAAACAGCCATAAACCATCAATACTAATTTGCTAAAGTGCTCTCTACAAGCTAGAATGTGTGCTAAAGTGCCTTCTAAGAGTCAGAACATGTGCTGAAGTGCCTTCTAAGAGTCAGAACATGTGCTAAAGTGACTTCTAAGAGTCAGAACATGTGCTAAAGTGACTTCTAAGAGTCAGAACATGTGCTAAAGTGACTTCTAAGAGTCAGAACATGTGCTAAAGTGACTTCTAAGAGTCAGAACATGTGCTAAAGTGACTTCTAAGAGTCAGAACATGTGCTAAAGTGCCTTCTAAGAGTCAGAACATGTGCTAAAGTGTCCTTGGGAGCTAAAGAGCATGTTAAAGAAGCCAAACAGTGTGTGGTCAGATGGCGTCTGATGAGGAGTTTGACAGGTTGGGCGTTGGGGGCGGAGCTACAGACTCAGCTTTTGTCTCCTGATTTAATATAAAAACCCTTCAGAACCTGTTGATAATCTACATTATTATTCTTATTGTCACATAAACCCATAAAGAGCCCAGAAGTTTTCTCACATTATGATGAACATGTTGTAAAACTGCTGCTGGTTGGATGAATAGAAGCAGAAAGCTGCAGAATCTCACATCAGGCCTTTTATTTAATTATAACTAGTGGGTTTGTGCCGTAACTTAAAGTGTGATGTGCACGACTGTTAACAGCATTAGGGGAACAAATATTTTAGAGTTTTTCTTTTAAATTAGTCCAGTAACGGCTTCAAAAACAGTAAATGTGACGTCAAACACGTCACAAAGTGTAAGAAGCTGCAGAGAAGATTCCAACAGATAAACTCTGGACTAAAAGTCCTTCAAACAGGGTTTAACACCTAAAAACCTCCATTTACACGTTAAAAACAGAAAATCCAGTGTGAAGGCTGAAGAGAAACCAGCAAACAACGAATCACTGGATGAAGATTCTGATAAAAATGCACATTAATCAGTCACTTTTCCTGCAGAAACTCTAATAACTTGTTGTTTCAGAGAACATCAGGAAGGTGTCTCCATCTGTAGTTTGTTCTGGGATTTTTCACAAAATGAATTATTTGATAGATGTGAGAACACACTGATCAGAACGATTCACACTCATCACTTCACTTGTTCGTAAAGACGTTTAATCTGCAGCTGGAATAAACAGAATGAAGCTTTGTGATCTTTGGATCTTTTCAGGTGATTCACTGACATCACAGACATCACAGACAAATCCCTGAAGCTTTACTTGCTTTTATTAATTATGAGTTCTTTTGTTCTGTAAACTCCTTTTTTTTAGAGGAAAAGAGGTTGAAAAAGTCCTGTAAAATAAACCATTGCAGCAAATGATTAGTTATAATTATTCTGACTCTATAATGAACAGAGGGGCGATTATATTATTATCTAATATAATAGTTTATTCAATCATTAAAACACAGAAAACTACAGAAACCAATAATCATGTTAAACAACAACTGAAAAGGCAGAAACAAACTGTTACTATTACTATTATCAACTATTATCAACTATTATCAACTATTATCAACTATTATCAACTATTATCAACTATTATCAACTATTATCAACTATTATCAACTATTATCAACTATTATCAACTATTATCAGCTATTATCAACTATTATCAACTATTATCAACTATTATCAACTATTATCAACTATTATCAGCTATTATCAACTATTATCAGCTATTATCAACTATTATCAACTATTATCAACTGTTATCAACTATTATCAACTATTATCAACTATTATCAACTATTATCAGCTATTATCAACTATTATCAACTATTATCAACTGTTATCAACTATTATCAACTATTATCAACTTTTATAGCTAAACAACAGAAAAGCACAACAACAAATTAAATCATAGCAACATTAACATATAATCAGTCGTATTTACAGACTTGTGACATGTTTTTAAAGTTATTTAACTCCAACAGTGGAGACAAATCTCATTTTCATTCCTTTTTTTAGCTTTTTAACCAGAACATTTGCAAACACCAGCATTTTCCTATTAATATATTCAAGATGTTTCCTTGTTAACGTTTGGTCAATGACAAAGAATTTAGTCTCAAAAACACTTTCAATGTCAGAATTATTATTATTACTATAGTTGTGTTGAAGAATGAAGAGAAACGAATATTAGTCTGTGGATCAGTTTATATCAGAGGTCATGTAGAGGTCATGTAGAGGTCATGTAGAGGTCATGTAGAGGTCATGTTGTCTGATGCTGAAGAGGAAACACTTGAAAGTTGAGTTTCAACAAGACAACGAGCCCAAACTCACCAGGAAACCAGCAGCATCCTGGACCTGAACCCTGAACCCTGGACCTGAATCCTGAACCCTGGACCTGAACCTGAACCCAGTCCCTGGACCTGAACCTGAACCCTGGACCTGAACCTGAAGCTGAACCCAGTCCCTGGACCTGAACCTGAACCCAGTCCCTGGACCTGAACCTGAACCTGAACCCAGTCCCTGGACCTGAACCTGAACCCTGGACCTGAACCTGAAGCTGAACCCAGTCCCTGGACCTGAACCTGAACCCAGTCCCTGGACCTGAACCTGAACCTGAACCCAGTCCCTGGACCTGAACCTGAACCCTGGACCTGAACCCAATCCCTGGACCTGAACCTGAACCCTGGACCTGAACCCAATCCCTGGACCTGAACCTGAACCCTGGACCTGAATCCCAGTAAAAACTAGTGTCTGACATCAGAAATGCTGTTTCTGAGTTTCTGAGACTAAACCAATGAGATGAATTCTGAGTGTGAAACTCAGAATTCATTGATAGGAACCAGAAGATGAAACAGGTCTCAGTAACCATGGTAACAACAACTAAATATTACTGGAGTGATTCACAGGATGAGAAACCATCAACATTTATCACTTCATACAGGAAATATCTGAGTTTATCAAGAAAAAACACTGGTCTGGTCTTGGTAGTCTCTGGTCCTGGTCTTGGTCTTGGTCTGGTCTGGTCTTGGTCTTGGTAGTCTCTGGTCCTGGTCTTGGTCTTGGTCTGGTCTGGTCTTGGTCTTGGTAGTCTCTGGTCCTGGTCTTGGTCTTGGTCTGGTCTGGTCTTGGTCTTGGTAGTCTCTGGTCCTGGTCTTGGTAGTCTCTGGTCTTGGTCTTGATAGTCTCTGGTCCTGGTCTTGGTCTTGGTCTGGTCTGGTCTTGGTCTTGGTAGTCTCTGGTCCTGGTCTTGGTCTTGGTAGTCTCTGGTCCTGGTCTTGGTCTTGGTAGTCTCTGGTCTTGGTCTTGGTAGTCTCTGGTCCTGGTCTTGGTAGTCTCTGGTCCTGGTCTTGGTCTTGGTAGTCTCTGGTCTTGGTCTTGGTAGTCTCTGGTCCTGGTCTTGGTAGTCTCTGGTCATGGTCTTGGTAGTCCTGGCCCTGGTCTTGGTAGTCTCTGGTCCTGGTCCTGGTCTTGGTAGTCCTGGTCCTGGTCTTGGTCTTGGTAGTCCTGGTCCTGGTCTTGGTAGTGTCTGGTCTGGTCTTGGTCTTGGTAGTCTCTGGTCCTGGTCCTGGTCCTGGTCTTGGTCTTGGTAGTCTCTGGTCCTGGTCTTGGTAGTCCTGGTCCTGACTACAAGTCTACCTCCAGATATAAACCCAAACAGAATAAATCCAGTCTTGTGTGTTTCTTCCCGCTGTCACACAGCGAGGTGGAATGATGGTAGTTTTTAACCAATGGAATATGTATGGCCTCACAATATGGTCTGGTCATGAATATTACAGTGGAAAGTGGTGCTGGTGTGTGAATAGCGTCTTGATCCATAAAGATTTGGGATCCAAACGCTGATGTGTTCCGTTTGTCAGATCCTGGACCTGCCCGGCGTGAAGAGACCATTTCTCATCAGGCGGCGAGCAGCCAGCTCATTCAGGAGGAGTCCGATATCTACACAAAGCCATCAGGAAATTGGATTACAAACAGGTAAATGCTTCATTTTTTCTCCTCAGCTGACACTTATCCGCAGAATTCCTGGTCCCTCTGGTCATATTGCTTTATTTACCCTCCCATGTTCATTTTTCACTCAGTGGAAAGCCCTGACATGTTTTTGCCTTTGAGTGACTCGGCTGCCTCGAATCTCTCAAGTTGTTTAAAAAAACCGGCTACAACTTAAGCTCAGCTGTGTTGTTGTCATATAGTGAATTAATTCATGGAATTATCTCCCAGTAACAGGGCGGATGAAGCCTTTTGTCTGTGAATTGTTTAAGACGAGTCACCTGGGTTCAAACTGGAAATGTCACCATTTTCTGTTTCATTTCACCGGAGTTGGTGAAATCTCATTATTCTGGGCTCGTGTTTTTCTTTAGGAGTCTTATTTTTCTACCTGTATGAACATACGAGGGTCCCGGAGGTGAGCAGAAGACGCCAATTAGTGTGATTACAGGAGGAAGCGGCTGCAGAATAAAGTCAGAATCAACGTTAGAGCAGAAATCACAGAAAACACGCAGGAAATAAACGATGGGAAGTGAAACGGGTCAAATGTCTTCACTTAATATGAAAAACTAAATTAAAATCAAATCACAATTAGTGTCTGAGATGATTCATCAGTTTACTGAAAGAAATGCAACAATTATTATTATCAATTAATCAATTAAATCCCATGATATGATTCTATAATAATATATAAACACAGGTTTAGATATAACAGCTTTTATATAAATAGACAATATAAGAATGTTTACACACATATAGGGATACACACACACACACATATATATATTCACACACACATATATATATTCACACACACACATATATATATATTCACACACACACACATATATATTCACACACACACACACATAAATATATTCACACACACACACACACACACACACATAAATATATTCACACAACACACACACACATAAATATATTCACACAACGCACACACATAAATATATTCACACACACACACATAAATATATTCACACAACACACACACACATAAAGATATTCACACAACACACACACACATAAATATATTCACACATGCACACACACATACATATAAGGATAAATACACACACACACACATATATATATATATATACACACACAGACATATACACATGTAAACTCTGTACATGAACACTACACACACACACACACACACACACACCTTCTACACTGACTTATGTACAGAAACTGAAACAAAAAACAACTTTTTTCCTTTTTTAAGGCAGAATATTTTCTGTTTTTTTTCTTTGATAGTAAATTGAAAATGTAATTGACTAATTAGAGTAAATGGACCAATCAGGAAAATCAGCAGTTAATCTAGTAAACACTAATCATCAGATGATTTAATAGTCTCAGATCCGGTTTCAGCAGAACCAGAAGTTCATCTGTAAACTTTACAGTCACTTCCTGTTGAATCCTTGTCGCCTTTTGCTCCCTCAGAGCTCTGCTGAACTCTGAGCCTTGATTTGATTGGTGCAGCCTTGAATCATAAGCTTTAATTGCACCTGACATTTAAAGCTCCTCTCTGGTATTTAAAGCGGCGTACAGGTGTGGCTCATTACTGAGGGGGAGATTGGAGATTTTTTTCTGATTCTCTCTCTCGTTGGCGGCGTCTTAACTCATCAACGCCTCCTGTCAGCCTCCTCCAGCACAGAAAGGCCTGACCCTCCTCCAGACCAGCTTCAGGAAGCAGGTTGTTGGTTCTGTCTGGTTCTGAAGTCTTTATGGAGTCCTCACCACTTATTTCCCACAGCGACGCAGCAGCAGCACATTACTATACAAATAAAAAAATAAATAAAAATGACAGCACTTATCACAGCTGGAGACGCTGGATGCAGCAATCTGACTGAAAATTATAGAATCTGACTGTTCTGTTACTGGAAACTTTCCTCTGTCTCCCAGAAACGAATCAGAAACGACTTTTACACCAACACGTGTTCTGAAGGAATCACATGTTTAGTTTATAGTGTTAAACACAATATACCAGTATGATATATAACAGAATATACCAGCATCATATATAACAGAATATACCAGCATCATATATAACAGAATATACCAGCGTCATATATAACAGAATATACCAGCGTCATATATAACAGAATATACCAGCATCATATATAACAGAATATACCAGCATCATATATAACAGAATATACCAGCATGATATATAACAGAATATACCAGCGTCATATATAACAGAATATACCAGCGTCATATATAACAGAATATACCAGCATGATATATAACAGAATATACCAGCGTCATATATAACAGAATATACCAGCGTCATATATAACAGAATATACCAGTATGATATATAACAGAATATACCAGCGTCATATATAACAGAATATACCAGTATGATATATAACAGAATATACCAGCGTCATATATAACAGAACATACCAGCGTCATATATAACAGAATATACCAGCGTCATATATAACAGAATATACCAGTATGATATATAACAGAATATACCAGTATGATATATAACAGAATATACCAGCATCATATATAACAGAATATACCAGCATCATATATAACAGAATATACCAGCGTCATATATAACAGAATATACCAGCATCATATATAACAGAATATACCAGCATCATATATAACAGAATATACCAGTATGATATATAACAGAATATACCAGCATCATATATAACAGAATATACCAGCGTCATATATAACAGAATATACCAGCATCATATATAACAGAATATACCAGCGTCATATATAACAGAATATACCAGCGTCATATATAACAGAATATACCAGCATCATATATAACAGAATATACCAGCGTCATATATAACAGAATATACCAGCATGATATATAACAGAATATACCAGCGTCATATATAACAGAATATACCAGCGTCATATATAACAGAATATACCAGCATCATATATAACAGAATATACCAGCATCATATATAACAGAATATACCAGCATCATATATAACAGAATATACCAGTATGATATATAACAGAATATACCAGCATCATATATAACAGAATATACCAGCATCATATATAACAGAATATACCAGCATCATATATAACAGAATATACCAGTTTGTTATATATAACAGAATATACCAGCATCATATATAACAGAATATTCCAGCATCATATATAACAGAATATACCAGCGTCATATATAACAGAATATACCAGTATGATATATAACAGAATATACCAGCGTCATATATAACAGAATATACCAGCGTCATATATAACAGAATATACCAGCATCATATATAACAGAATATACCAGCGTCATATATAACAGAATATACCAGCGTCATATATAACAGAATATACCAGCGTCATATATAACAGAATATTCCAGCGTCATATATAACAGAATATACCAGCGTCATATATAACAGAATATACCAGCGTCATATATAACAGAATATACCAGCGTCATATATAACAGAATATACCAGCGTCATATATAACAGAATATACCAGCGTCATATATAACAGAATATACCAGCGTCATATATAACAGAATATACCAGCGTCATATATAACAGAATATACCAGCGTCATATATAACAGAATATACCAGCGTCATATATAACAGAATATACCAGCGTCATATATAACAGAATATACCAGCGTCATATATAACAGAATATACCAGTTTGTTATATATAACAGAATATACCAGCGTCATATATAACAGAATATACCAGCATGATATATAACAGAATATACCAGCATGATATATAACAGAATATACCAGCATGATATATAACAGAATATACCAGCATCATATATAACAGAATATACCAGCGTCATATATAACAGAATATACCAGCGTCATATATAACAGAATATACCAGCGTCATATATAACAGAATATACCAGCGTCATATATAACAGAATATACCAGCGTCATATATAACAGAATATACCAGCGTCATATATAACAGAATATACCAGCGTCATATATAACAGAATATACCAGTTTGTTATATATAACAGAATATACCAGCGTCATATATAACAGAATATACCAGCGTCATATATAACAGAATATACCAGCGTCATATATAACAGAATATACCAGCGTCATATATAACAGAATATACCAGCGTCATATATAACAGAATATACCAGCGTCATATATAACAGAATATACCAGTTTGTTATATATAACAGAATATACCAGCGTCATATATAACAGAATATACCAGCGTCATATATAACAGAATATACCAGCGTCATATATAACAGAATATACCAGCGTCATATATAACAGAATATACCAGCGTCATATATAACAGAATATACCAGTATGATATATAACAGAATATACCAGCATCATATATAACAGAATATACCAGCGTCATATATAACAGAATATACCAGCGTCATATATAACAGAATATACCAGCGTCATATATAACAGAATATACCAGTATGATATATAACAGAATATACCAGCATCATATATAACAGAATATACCAGCGTCATATATAACAGAATATACCAGCGTCATATATAACAGAATATACCAGCGTCATATATAACAGAATATACCAGCATCATATATAACAGAATATACCAGCATCATATATAACAGAATATACCAGCGTCATATATAACAGAATATACCAGCGTCATATATAACAGAATATACCAGCGTCATATATAACAGAATATACCAGCGTCATATATAACAGAATATACCAGTATGATATATAACAGAATATACCAGCATCATATATAACAGAATATACCAGCGTCATATATAACAGAATATACCAGCATCATATATAACAGAATATACCAGCGTCATATATAACAGAATATACCAGTATGATATATAACAGAATATACCAGCATCATATATAACAGAATATACCAGCGTCATATATAACAGAATATACCAGCATCATATATAACAGAATATACCAGCGTCATATATAACAGAATATACCAGCGTCATATATAACAGAATATACCAGCGTCATATATAACAGAATATACCAGCGTCATATATAACAGAATATACCAGCGTCATATATAACAGAATATACCAGCGTCATATATAACAGAATATACCAGCGTCATATATAACAGAATATACCAGTATGATATATAACAGAATATACCAGCGTCATATATAACAGAATATACCAGTATGATATATAACAGAATATACCAGCATCATATATAACAGAATATACCAGCGTCATATATAACAGAATATACCAGTATGATATATAACAGAATATACCAGTATGATATATAACAGAATATACCAGCATCATATATAACAGAATATACCAGCATCATATATAACAGAATATACCAGCGTCATATATAACAGAATATACCAGCATCATATATAACAGAATATACCAGCATCATATATAACAGAATATACCAGTATGATATATAACAGAATATACCAGCATCATATATAACAGAATATACCAGCGTCATATATAACAGAATATACCAGCATCATATATAACAGAATATACCAGCGTCATATATAACAGAATATACCAGCGTCATATATAACAGAATATACCAGCATCATATATAACAGAATATACCAGCGTCATATATAACAGAATATACCAGCATGATATATAACAGAATATACCAGCGTCATATATAACAGAATATACCAGCGTCATATATAACAGAATATACCAGCATCATATATAACAGAATATACCAGCATCATATATAACAGAATATACCAGCATCATATATAACAGAATATACCAGTATGATATATAACAGAATATACCAGCATCATATATAACAGAATATACCAGCATCATATATAACAGAATATACCAGCATCATATATAACAGAATATACCAGCGTCATATATAACAGAATATACCAGCATCATATATAACAGAATATACCAGCATCATATATAACAGAATATACCAGCATCATATATAACAGAATATACCAGCATCATATATAACAGAATATACCAGCGTCATATATAACAGAATATACCAGCATCATATATAACAGAATATACCAGCATCATATATAACAGAATATACCAGCATGATATATAACAGAATATACCAGTTTGTTATATATAACAGAATATACCAGCATCATATATAACAGAATATACCAGCATCATATATAACAGAATATACCAGCATCATATATAACAGAATATACCAGCGTCATATATAACAGAATATACCAGCGTCATATATAACAGAATATACCAGCATCATATATAACAGAATATACCAGCGTCATATATAACAGAATATACCAGCGTCATATATAACAGAATATACCAGCGTCATATATAACAGAATATTCCAGCGTCATATATAACAGAATATACCAGCGTCATATATAACAGAATATACCAGCGTCATATATAACAGAATATACCAGCGTCATATATAACAGAATATACCAGCGTCATATATAACAGAATATACCAGCGTCATATATAACAGAATATACCAGCGTCATATATAACAGAATATACCAGCGTCATATATAACAGAATATACCAGCGTCATATATAACAGAATATACCAGCGTCATATATAACAGAATATACCAGTTTGTTATATATAACAGAATATACCAGCGTCATATATAACAGAATATACCAGCATGATATATAACAGAATATACCAGCATGATATATAACAGAATATACCAGCATGATATATAACAGAATATACCAGCATCATATATAACAGAATATACCAGCGTCATATATAACAGAATATACCAGCGTCATATATAACAGAATATACCAGCGTCATATATAACAGAATATACCAGCGTCATATATAACAGAATATACCAGCGTCATATATAACAGAATATACCAGCGTCATATATAACAGAATATACCAGCGTCATATATAACAGAATATACCAGTTTGTTATATATAACAGAATATACCAGCGTCATATATAACAGAATATACCAGCGTCATATATAACAGAATATACCAGCGTCATATATAACAGAATATACCAGCGTCATATATAACAGAATATACCAGCGTCATATATAACAGAATATACCAGCGTCATATATAACAGAATATACCAGCGTCATATATAACAGAATATACCAGTTTGTTATATATAACAGAATATACCAGCGTCATATATAACAGAATATACCAGCGTCATATATAACAGAATATACCAGCGTCATATATAACAGAATATACCAGCATCATATATAACAGAATATACCAGCGTCATATATAACAGAATATACCAGTATGATATATAACAGAATATACCAGCATCATATATAACAGAATATACCAGCGTCATATATAACAGAATATACCAGCGTCATATATAACAGAATATACCAGCGTCATATATAACAGAATATACCAGTATGATATATAACAGAATATACCAGCATCATATATAACAGAATATACCAGCGTCATATATAACAGAATATACCAGCGTCATATATAACAGAATATACCAGCGTCATATATAACAGAATATACCAGCATCATATATAACAGAATATACCAGCATCATATATAACAGAATATACCAGCGTCATATATAACAGAATATACCAGCGTCATATATAACAGAATATACCAGCGTCATATATAACAGAATATACCAGCGTCATATATAACAGAATATACCAGTATGATATATAACAGAATATACCAGCATCATATATAACAGAATATACCAGCGTCATATATAACAGAATATACCAGCATCATATATAACAGAATATACCAGCGTCATATATAACAGAATATACCAGCGTCATATATAACAGAATATACCAGCGTCATATATAACAGAATATACCAGCGTCATATATAACAGAATATACCAGCGTCATATATAACAGAATATACCAGCGTCATATATAACAGAATATACCAGCGTCATATATAACAGAATATACCAGTATGATATATAACAGAATATACCAGCGTCATATATAACAGAATATACCAGCGTCATATATAACAGAATATACCAGCGTCATATATAACAGAATATACCAGCGTCATATATAACAGAATATACCAGCGTCATATATAACAGAATATACCAGCGTCATATATAACAGAATATACCAGCGTCATATATAACAGAATATACCAGCGTCATATATAACAGAATATACCAGCGTCATATATAACAGAATATACCAGCGTCATATATAACAGAATATACCAGCATCATATATAACAGAATATACCAGCATGATATATAACAGAATATACCAGCATGATATATAACAGAATATACCAGCGTCATATATAACAGAATATACCAGCGTCATATATAACAGAATATACCAGCGTCATATATAACAGAATATACCAGCGTCATATATAACAGAATATACCAGCGTCATATATAACAGAATATACCAGCGTCATATATAACAGAATATACCAGCATCATATATAACAGAATATACCAGCATCATATATAACAGAATATACCAACGTCATATATAACAGAATATACCAGCGTCATATATAACAGAATATACCAGCGTCATATATAACAGAATATACCAGCGTCATATATAACAGAATATACCAGCGTCATATATAACAGAATATACCAGCGTCATATATAACAGAATATACCAGCGTCATATATAACAGAATATACCAGTTTGTTATATATAACAGAATATACCAGCGTCATATATAACAGAATATACCAGCGTCATATATAACAGAATATACCAGCGTCATATATAACAGAATATACCAGCGTCATATATAACAGAATATACCAGCGTCATATATAACAGAATATACCAGCGTCATATATAACAGAATATACCAGTTTGTTATATATAACAGAATATACCAGCGTCATATATAACAGAATATACCAGCGTCATATATAACAGAATATACCAGCGTCATATATAACAGAATATACCAGTATGATATATAACAGAATATACCAGCATCATATATAACAGAATATACCAGCGTCATATATAACAGAATATAACAGCATCATATATAACAGAATATACCAGCGTCATATATAACAGAATATACCAGCGTCATATATAACAGAATATACCAGCGTCATATATAACAGAATATACCAGCGTCATATATAACAGAATATACCAGCGTCATATATAACAGAATATACCAGCGTCATATATAACAGAATATACCAGCGTCATATATAACAGAATATACCAGCATGATATATAACAGAATATACCAGCATGATATATAACAGAATATACCAGCATGATATATAACAGAATATACCAGCATCATATATAACAGAATATACCAGCGTCATATATAACAGAATATACCAGCGTCATATATAACAGAATATACCAGCGTCATATATAACAGAATATACCAGCGTCATATATAACAGAATATACCAGCGTCATATATAACAGAATATACCAGCGTCATATATAACAGAATATACCAGCGTCATATATAACAGAATATACCAGCGTCATATATAACAGAATATACCAGCGTCATATATAACAGAATATACCAGCGTCATATATAACAGAATATACCAGCGTCATATATAACAGAATATACCAGCGTCATATATAACAGAATATACCAGCGTCATATATAACAGAATATACCAGCGTCATATATAACAGAATATACCAGCGTCATATATAACAGAATATACCAGCGTCATATATAACAGAATATACCAGCGTCATATATAACAGAATATACCAGCGTCATATATAACAGAATATACCAGCGTCATATATAACAGAATATACCAGTTTGTTATATATAACAGAATATACCAGCGTCATATATAACAGAATATACCAGCGTCATATATAACAGAATATACCAGCGTCATATATAACAGAATATACCAGTATGATATATAACAGAATATACCAGCATCATATATAACAGAATATACCAGCGTCATATATAACAGAATATAACAGCATCATATATAACAGAATATACCAGCGTCATATATAACAGAATATACCAGCGTCATATATAACAGAATATACCAGCGTCATATATAACAGAATATACCAGCGTCATATATAACAGAATATACCAGCGTCATATATAACAGAATATACCAGCGTCATATATAACAGAATATACCAGCATGATATATAACAGAATATACCAGCATGATATATAACAGAATATACCAGCATGATATATAACAGAATATACCAGCATCATATATAACAGAATATACCAGCGTCATATATAACAGAATATACCAGCGTCATATATAACAGAATATACCAGCATCATATATAACAGAATATACCAGCATCATATATAACAGAATATACCAGCATCATATATAACAGAATATACCAGTATGATATATAACAGAATATACCAGCATCATATATAACAGAATATACCAGCATCATATATAACAGAATATACCAGCATCATATATAACAGAATATACCAGCGTCATATATAACAGAATATACCAGCATCATATATAACAGAATATACCAGCATCATATATAACAGAATATACCAGCATCATATATAACAGAATATACCAGCATCATATATAACAGAATATACCAGCGTCATATATAACAGAATATACCAGCATCATATATAACAGAATATACCAGCATCATATATAACAGAATATACCAGCATGATATATAACAGAATATACCAGTTTGTTATATATAACAGAATATACCAGCATCATATATAACAGAATATTCCAGCATCATATATAACAGAATATACCAGCGTCATATATAACAGAATATACCAGTATGATATATAACAGAATATACCAGCATCATATATAACAGAATATACCAGCATCATATATAACAGAATATACCAGCATCATATATAACAGAATATACCAGCGTCATATATAACAGAATATACCAGCGTCATATATAACAGAATATACCAGCATCATATATAACAGAATATACCAGCGTCATATATAACAGAATATACCAGCGTCATATATAACAGAATATACCAGCGTCATATATAACAGAATATTCCAGCGTCATATATAACAGAATATACCAGCGTCATATATAACAGAATATACCAGCGTCATATATAACAGAATATACCAGCGTCATATATAACAGAATATACCAGCGTCATATATAACAGAATATACCAGCGTCATATATAACAGAATATACCAGCGTCATATATAACAGAATATACCAGCGTCATATATAACAGAATATACCAGCGTCATATATAACAGAATATACCAGCGTCATATATAACAGAATATACCAGCGTCATATATAACAGAATATACCAGCGTCATATATAACAGAATATACCAGTTTGTTATATATAACAGAATATACCAGCGTCATATATAACAGAATATACCAGCATGATATATAACAGAATATACCAGCATGATATATAACAGAATATACCAGCATGATATATAACAGAATATACCAGCATCATATATAACAGAATATACCAGCGTCATATATAACAGAATATACCAGCGTCATATATAACAGAATATACCAGCGTCATATATAACAGAATATACCAGCGTCATATATAACAGAATATACCAGCGTCATATATAACAGAATATACCAGCGTCATATATAACAGAATATACCAGTTTGTTATATATAACAGAATATACCAGCGTCATATATAACAGAATATACCAGCGTCATATATAACAGAATATACCAGCGTCATATATAACAGAATATACCAGCATCATATATAACAGAATATACCAGCGTCATATATAACAGAATATACCAGTATGATATATAACAGAATATACCAGCATCATATATAACAGAATATACCAGCGTCATATATAACAGAATATACCAGCGTCATATATAACAGAATATACCAGCGTCATATATAACAGAATATACCAGTATGATATATAACAGAATATACCAGCATCATATATAACAGAATATACCAGCGTCATATATAACAGAATATACCAGCGTCATATATAACAGAATATACCAGCGTCATATATAACAGAATATACCAGCATCATATATAACAGAATATACCAGCATCATATATAACAGAATATACCAGCGTCATATATAACAGAATATACCAGCGTCATATATAACAGAATATACCAGCGTCATATATAACAGAATATACCAGCGTCATATATAACAGAATATACCAGTATGATATATAACAGAATATACCAGCATCATATATAACAGAATATACCAGCGTCATATATAACAGAATATACCAGCGTCATATATAACAGAATATACCAGCGTCATATATAACAGAATATACCAGCGTCATATATAACAGAATATACCAGCGTCATATATAACAGAATATACCAGCGTCATATATAACAGAATATACCAGCGTCATATATAACAGAATATACCAGCGTCATATATAACAGAATATACCAGCGTCATATATAACAGAATATACCAGCGTCATATATAACAGAATATACCAGCGTCATATATAACAGAATATACCAGCGTCATATATAACAGAATATACCAGCGTCATATATAACAGAATATACCAGCGTCATATATAACAGAATATACCAGCGTCATATATAACAGAATATACCAGCGTCATATATAACAGAATATACCAGCGTCATATATAACAGAATATACCAGCGTCATATATAACAGAATATACCAGCATGATATATAACAGAATATACCAGCATGATATATAACAGAATATACCAGCGTCATATATAACAGAATATACCAGCGTCATATATAACAGAATATACCAGCGTCATATATAACAGAATATACCAGCGTCATATATAACAGAATATACCAGCGTCATATATAACAGAATATACCAGCGTCATATATAACAGAATATACCAGCATCATATATAACAGAATATACCAGCGTCATATATAACAGAATATACCAGCGTCATATATAACAGAATATACCAGCGTCATATATAACAGAATATACCAGCGTCATATATAACAGAATATACCAGCGTCATATATAACAGAATATACCAGCGTCATATATAACAGAATATACCAGTTTGTTATATATAACAGAATATACCAGCGTCATATATAACAGAATATACCAGCGTCATATATAACAGAATATACCAGCGTCATATATAACAGAATATACCAGCGTCATATATAACAGAATATACCAGCGTCATATATAACAGAATATACCAGCGTCATATATAACAGAATATACCAGCGTCATATATAACAGAATATACCAGTTTGTTATATATAACAGAATATACCAGCGTCATATATAACAGAATATACCAGCGTCATATATAACAGAATATACCAGCGTCATATATAACAGAATATACCAGTATGATATATAACAGAATATACCAGCATCATATATAACAGAATATACCAGCGTCATATATAACAGAATATAACAGCGTCATATATAACAGAATATACCAGCGTCATATATAACAGAATATACCAGCGTCATATATAACAGAATATACCAGCGTCATATATAACAGAATATACCAGCGTCATATATAACAGAATATACCAGCGTCATATATAACAGAATATACCAGCGTCATATATAACAGAATATACCAGCGTCATATATAACAGAATATACCAGCATGATATATAACAGAATATACCAGCATGATATATAACAGAATATACCAGCATGATATATAACAGAATATACCAGCATCATATATAACAGAATATACCAGCGTCATATATAACAGAATATACCAGCGTCATATATAACAGAATATACCAGCGTCATATATAACAGAATATACCAGCGTCATATATAACAGAATATACCAGCGTCATATATAACAGAATATACCAGCGTCATATATAACAGAATATACCAGCGTCATATATAACAGAATATACCAGCGTCATATATAACAGAATATACCAGCGTCATATATAACAGAATATACCAGCGTCATATATAACAGAATATACCAGCGTCATATATAACAGAATATACCAGCGTCATATATAACAGAATATACCAGCGTCATATATAACAGAATATACCAGCGTCATATATAACAGAATATACCAGCGTCATATATAACAGAATATACCAGCGTCATATATAACAGAATATACCAGCGTCATATATAACAGAATATACCAGCGTCATATATAACAGAATATACCAGCATCATATATAACAGAATATACCAGCATCATATATAACAGAATATACCAGCATCATATATAACAGAATATACCAGCATCATATATAACAGAATATACCAGCGTCATATATAACAGAATATACCAGCATCATATATAACATAATATACCAGTTTGTTATATATAACAGAATATACCAGCATCATATATAACAGAATATACCAGCATCATATATAACAGAATATACCAGTTTGTTATATATAACAGAATATACCAGCATCATATATAACAGAATATACCATTGTTTATATATGATCCTCTTTTTATCTAATATTTTTTTACTTTTAAATCTTTTACTTTATATTTGTTTATCTCATAAATCTGACTTTTTTATCTTATTTAATGTGATTTAATCTAAACGTTTTATCTAGTTCACACTGATACACATTTTATACCATTTACATCCGATTTTAGGCTTTTTATCTAATATTTATTTTAATTTTTAATCTTATAAGTTTAAGAAGAAATTGTCTAAATTCTCTGGTTCCAGCTTCTCTTCTCTGATTATTTCCTGGTTTCTTTAGTCTCTATAATAATAAACTGATGATCTTTGGACAAAAAAAGACATTTTAATTGAAGAAACACATTTAAACCATTTAATGAACTAAACTACTAATTAATTTAATAATGGATAGGTTATAAAGTTATAAATATATAAGTAAAATCTAAATGCTATAAGTAAAAATACGAACATAAGATACAAAAGCACAAACAATAATGAAGATAGTAGAATAGTGCTAGTGTTAAAGCAGCCAGCCTGCGTTGGTGGCTGGTTTAGATGCTGTGTGCTGGTTGTTTCTGTGTCTGTGAACACATTAAATCTGCTGTTTCAGGAACAGGAAGCGGCCGCTGGCTGCAGCGTTTCTTCAGGCCATCGCTGCATCACAAATAAAGAAGCAGCAGCATATGTTGATTGTTAAGGCCTCGGTGTTCATAGCGTGTCCTGTTCACTCAGGGTCTCTCCCTCAGAGCTGCTAACTCCCAACTTTGTTTCTCGGGGCCATCTGTCAGACTTCATTTAGCATTTGAGGACGTGTGGATTCCCGTGTACTGCAGAACGGCAACGGAAAAAAGAGCAGCAGCCACGTATTTGTGAGGGGACGCGGCTGCTATCTGAGCAGTGATCTGTCAACTGGATTCATTTAGCAGAAGTAAAGAGGGACAGGGGGGATTTATCTTTAAAAACATGCTCCACAAATCAGCCGTTTGAAACATTCAGGTGTGGTTTTATGTGGTTAACACAGCTTTAAATGCTCTGATAATCAGTGTTACACGGCACTAAAGGGATTAGAATAAATATGAGGCCGTTTACGGTGTTTGTCCTGCAGCGGTGTTTTCTCTACCCGCTGCATTATGGCACTGACATTTCCTGTCCTGACCTTCTTCACTGAGCATCGGGTTCGTCTCCTCAGGATCCTTCAGCCATCACGGTCAGATAAACTCCTTTAGCCTCAGAAAACACACTCTCTGCAAACAGAGGAGTTACCGAGAAATGAGTAACAGAGTGACGCATCCGCGACAAAGATCCTCGTAAAACAGGAGCTAATAAACTCTGAGGATTCAGCAGCAGGACTAAACATTACTAAATATTACTACTAAATATTCAGATTGTTAGAAAATACTGAAAACTGATTTAACTGGTACGAGGAATAAGGCCGTGTGTGTGTGTGTGTGTTTATGTATTAATTTGTATGTGTGTATATATATATATATATATATATATATAAACATGTAGTTTCAGCAGTCGTGCTTCTCTCTGCAGCAGTAACTGATGCAGCATCAGGGTGATGTCGGTTCTGAACCCGGTTCTAATACTGGTTCCAATAACAACGTTCTAACGGTCTAATACTAATCTATCAGTGGTTTTGATACCAGTTCTGATACCGGGTCTAATACTGGTTCTAGTACCTGTTCTAGTACCGGATCTAATATGGGTTCTCCTGCCGGTTCTCCTACCGGTTCTCCTACTGGTTCTCCTACCGGTTCTAGCACTGGTTCCACCAGCAGCTCGTCCTCCTCCACCTGTACAGATTTAATTGGAGGCGTCAGCTCAGCCGAGCGTCGCTGCTCATGACTGGAAGACATGAAACTCTGTCATCAGGAGAACTCCTCTCACTCCACTGGTTCTCCCTCCAGGAGGAGGAGACGGGATGGGGAGGAGGAGGAGGAGGAGGAGGAGGAGGAGGAGGAGGTGGGGGCTCTATCCTCCAGGGAGCTTTGATGCTCATTTAGCTGCTCTGTCATTCGGCCATTTTGGCGTTTTAATTGCTGCTGATAACGATGGCGGCGGTGGTTATTGTTGCCATAGCGATTATAGACGTTCATTCATAAACCCTGAGTCACCCTGATCTGAAGAATCACACCCTTCCTGACATTTACCGCTGGTGTAAAGCTGCTGTTTCACTGACACACTCACCACACGCTACCCTGAGTCAGGGGTCAAAGGTCAGAGGGACCATCACACACCCCTGCTGCTAATGCTGCTGCTGCTGCTGGGCGGAGGGAGTGTGTGTGAGAGAGAAAGAGTGTGTGTGAGTGTGAGAGAAAGTGTAAGTGTGTGAGAGAGTGTGTGTGTGTGTGTGTGTGTGTGTGCGAGAGAGAAAGTGTGAGTGTGTGAGAGAGTGTGAGGAGTGTGTGTGAGTGTGTGTGTGTGTGTGTGTGTGTGTGTGTGTGTGAGAGAGTGTGAGGAGTGTGTGTGAGTGTGTGTGTGTGAGAGAGTGTGAGGAGTGTGTGTGAGTGTGAGAGAGTGTGTGTGTGTGTGTGTGTGAGAGAGTGTGAGGAGTGTGCGTGTGTGAGAGAGAAAGAAAGTGTGAGTGTGTGAGAGAGTGTGTGTGAGAGAGTGTGTGTGAGAGAGTGTGTGTGTGAGAGAGAAAGTGTGAGTGTGTGAGAGAGAGAGAGTGAGTGTACATGTGTGTGTGTAACGTGTGTGTAACGTGTGTGTAACGTGTGTGTAACGTGTGTGTGTGTGTTTAGTTGCTCCTGTCCTGGTCATCCTGATCCTCCAGACATGGCATCAATGAATGGTGTGTGTGTAACCTGTATATGTGTGTGTGTAACATGTGTGTGTGTGTAACGTGTGTGTGTAACGTGTGTGTGTTTAGTTGCTCCTGTCCTGGTCATCCTGATCCTCCAGACATGGCATCAATGAATGGTGTGTGTGTAACCTGTATATGTGTGTGTGTAACATGTGTGTGTGTAACGTGTGTGTAACGTGTGTGTGTAACGTGTGTGTGTGTGTTTAGTTGCTCCTGTCCTGGTCATCCTGATCCTCCAGACATGGAGACCAGTGTCCTGTGTTCCTCTAATGAACGGTGGCAGCTGCAGACTCTTCTATGTAATTCATTCTAAAACGTGCCCTTTAAGTCTTATGTTTATTGTTGTTTTTTTTCTTTTTTTGTATTAATTTATTTATTTGTGGCGGTGGGGGAATAGCTTCCAGCGTGCCGTAGCATTAAGCCGAGCCCAGCAGCAGCTTAGCTTAGCCTCCGGTCGCTCCAACGTAAAATAAATCAGGGCACAAAGGAGCTGCAAAACATCCCCTCAACAAGCACGACTCCAACTTCCTGGCCAATAACAAATAGAAAGAAAGTCACCAGAGACACCCACATTAAAAGTGATTAATCATCTCTATTCTCTCTTTACTTTTCAACCAGGGGATCGTCCGGCTATAAATCTTCAGAGATGTACATAAGAATCACTTCCTAATGAAACCGGGCTTTGTTCATTTGTCACCTTTTTAGACCCTTTCATTTAAATTACAAAACTCGTGACCTTGTGACTCTGAATATAGATCTCTGGTATTTCACAGCTGAACAGGGATTAATCCATAAATCTTGATACTGGATTCCTCCGTTCATTAAAAGGATTCCAGCAGCAGATCAGATGCTGTCAGCCGCCGTTTAATCCCACACAGGAAATGATGCTGAAATACAGGAAACTGTAGATTATCACAGGAGTTAATGTCCTATAACATCCTTATTATATTACCATCCGGTAATGACACTATATGAAGGTTAACCCTCTATTACACAGTGTTTCCATATGGAAACAATCACTTTATCAAATCTAAAGGGGGCTTTTATTTTGAAGGGCATACAATCTATGAGGTCACATGACCAGGATATCCCTATTGCTGATGTTGTTTATATTTATAAGATTTATTAAATATTAAGAAAAACTTGAACTCAATATTTTTGGGTAAGTGAACCTTAGTTTTTTTACTTTTAATTAAATTTTGATGTTATAAGTTTATTTTTTCTAACATGGAAAAAATGGATTATGCAAAAAGAGCTAATTAATAAACTAGTAAAATAAACAGTTATATGAGAGCATTATAAACATAGTTCTTAGATTATTACATATTTATAAGATATGTATAACAAGCTGTTATAAATAATAAGTTGAACTGGTTAATACATTGTTAATTATGCATTGTTCCTACTTTAGATCCAGTAGATGTAAATAAATAAAAATAAATGCAAAGATTAAATTAAATTAGATTTGACTTTATTGATTTATTTAAATCTATTAGAATTTTCTCTTTATCACAGCTTTATTATATCAATACGATCATATACATAAATATATGAAACATGTAGTATAAATGATTTCATCTTAAATTGATCACTCAGAGAATTTGTTTCTTCGTGAAGGTCGAAGGTCATTTCCGATTATATTTCAGAATGAGCAGTAAAGTCCTGTCAGCTGGAGCCAGCAGGAGCCACTAGCAGCCATTAAACTGCTGGGCTGTACATTTAATAACTGTAATGTGTTTGTCCTTTAGGATTCTACGTCCCAGCAGTGAAGGCTGTCCTGATCAAACAAACAGGAAAAAAGAAAAAATCTCCTCAGAAACGTCAGAATGATTAAACAGGGAAATAAAATCATGTTCTATTTAATTCTAAAACACAGATAGAAACACACACACCTCCTCATTACTTCATTACAATGACACACACACACACACACTTCTATTGGGTGATGGTTGCTGCTGTATGACTTGTTGTTTCTTATAAATGATGTAGTGACGTCACATTCTCAGGAATTTAGACCTAAAATTCATATAAATGAGATGAAACCAGGACCTGCAATGAATGATTAGTACAAACAGCAACTATAACAGACATTAAAAGGCTGTTTTCTGCATAGATGATATTAATAAATGGGGGAAACATAGATGTACAACATGATGGTTATTGATATAATAATATGCATGAAAAGTTTGTTAAGAATCTGGGTTTAAATGGGGTAAAAGGATAAAATGACTGAGCAGCTCAGTGTTAAATGGGTTAAGGCTGATCCCTGCATCATTCCTGAGGACCAGATCCCTTCCTGGTCCAGGAGGGGAGGGGGTCGGGGGTGAATGGGGGGGGGTCTCAGGCCAAAGGGCCGCTGTGGCTTTAAATGACTCCCTGTGCAGCGGAGCAGCCGTGGCGCTGATGCAAAGTGACAGGGACAGATGTGACATATCGGTTCCGACACACTTCCATACCACCAGTCACCAGGCTGGGGGGGTGACTCACGTCCCCCTAACCCCCCCCGTCCCCCCGCCCCCCCGCCCCGGTCCCAGCCCCTTCGCTGCAGGACAACACCGCGATGCTCCACTGAACCTTCGCCGGCGCCCTCACCGCTGCCAGGTACGCTGCTGCCACAGCCAATTACAGTGAAGGCCTGCACCTAGACCCACGCTGCTGCTGCTGCTGCTGCTGCTGCTGCTGCTGCTGCTGCTGCTGCTGCTGCTGCTGCTGCTGCTGCTGCTGAGGCCTGGTCACAGGTGAACCCACAGAGACCTCAGCCCCAACTAAACATGGGCTGTCCTGGTGGTGGATTCATTAATCGATCAGTTGTTTCCTTCATAAAATGGTGTAAAATGTGAAAAGATGAAGATTCAACCTAAAATGTCTTTTTAGTCCAAAGATCATCAGTTTATTATTATAGAGACTAAAGAAACCAGGAAATAATCAGAGAAGAGAAGCTGGAACCAGAGAATTCAGATGCTTTATTATTGAAGAAGGAGTCGTTTGATTTTAAGGTTCATTCTCTTCATTCCTGGAATCTATGGACTCATTTTAATTCTAATTAGAGATTTTATAGTTAAATTAGTTGTAAAACCTGAGTAAAAACATCCAGATGTTATATTACTGTTAAACATCCAGATGTTATATTAATGTTAAACATCCAGATGTTATATTAACATTAAACATCCAGATGTTATATTAATGTTAAACATCCAGATGTTATATTAATGTTAAACATCCAGATGTTATATTAATGTTAAACATCCAGATGTTATATTACCGTTAAACATCCAGATGTTATATTAACATTAAACATCCAGATGTTATATTAATGTTAAACATCCAGATGTTATATTAATGTTAAACATCCAGATGTTATATTACTGTTAAACATCCAGATGTTATATTAACGTTAGTTAAACATCCAGATGTTATATTACCGTTAAACATCCAGATGTTATATTACTGTTAAACATCCAGATGTTATATTAATGTTAAACATCCAGATGTTATATTAATGTTAAACATCCAGATGTTATATTACCGTTAAACATCCAGATGTTACATTACTGTTAAACATCCAGATGTTATATTACTGTTAAACATCCAGATGTTACATTACTGTTAAACATCCAGATGTTATATTACTGTTAAACATCCAGATGTTATATTACTGTTAAACATCCAGATGTTACATTACTGTTAAACATCCAGATGTTACATTACTGTTAAACATCCAGATGTTATATTAATGTTAAACATCCAGATGTTATATTACTGTTAAACATCCAGATGTTATATTAACGTTAAACATCCAGATGTTATATTACTGTTAAACATCCAGATGTTATATTACTGTTAAACATCCAGATGTTATATTAATGTTAAACATCCAGATGTTATATTACTGTTAAACATCCAGATGTTATATTACTGTTAAACATCCAGATGTTATATTAATGTTAAACATCCAGATGTTATTTTAATGTTAAACATCCAGATGTTATATTACTGTTAAACATCCAGATGTTATATTACCGTTAAACATCCAGATGTTATATTACTGTTAAACATCCAGATGTTATATTAATGTTAAACATCCAGATGTTATATTAATGTTAAACATCCAGATGTTATATTACTGTTAAACATCCAGATGTTATATTACTGTTAAACATCCAGATGTTATATTACTGTTAAACATCCAGATGTGTCCTGGTTGTGTATCACTACATTTCCAGTGTGACTGTTGTTGAGTAGGAATCATGTTAATCAGGAAATGTTTAATTAACACGTTAATATGAACTAAAGAAAACTGATTGGTTATTGAGACTATTTCTCATTGATCAATAATCAATAACATCAATAATCAACACTTGACTGAAGGAGATTTGTCCACTAACATGTTGAGATGTTAAAAACTAGAAAAAAAATCCCTTAGTCCATTTAGAACAGATACAATTGAGATTAATTATTGATTATTGATAGTCTCTAACTGACATTAATAGTGGTTATTGATTACTGATTATCTCTTTTTACTCTCAGATCACCAGATTTAAATCTTCTATTTTCAGATTTTTCTAACCCTAACTCCCTAAGAGCCTTAAACTGAAATGACTCTGCTGCAGTACACCGACCTCCTCCTCCACCTCCTCCTCCTCCTCCTCCTCCTCCTCCACCTCCTCCTCCTCCTCCTCCTCCTCCTCCTCCTCCTCCTCCTCCACCTCCTCCTCCTCCCCCTCCTCCTCCTCCTCCTCCTCCTCCTCCTCCTCTTCCACCTCCCCCTCCACCTCCTCCTCCTCCTCCTCCTCTCTGGTCCCTCACAGCAGGGACCCTCCCTGCTCCTCTCACTCCACTCCTGCACATCTAATGCTGAGGCTTTTTAATATTTTATAAGCATTTTATGGCGTGGAGGGCTGCTTCAGATCTCGTAGGCAGGAACATAAGACGGAATTAGCGAACTCCAAATGGCCTTACTTACCTTTTAAATGTCATGCAGTGGGCCGGCTTTGGGAGAATAAAGCAGTTAAAGGTAAAAGATGGTTTTCCGAAACATTTTCACGAATAACTGAGATTTGAGGATCTCAACACACGACCACCCCTGATGTTTTAGAAGACGGCAGCGAGGAGGCGTCTGCTTTAATAACGGCAGTCGAGGCCTCCAGTCTGTTTTTTTTCTTTCCTCCTTAGAAAAACCTGGATTTGCGGCTGCCGTCATTCATCAGATCATTCTCCGTCCTCATGGTGTCTTTTGATATTTTCTCCCATTATAGACCCGGCTCGTCAGCATCAAGCATCACATCAACAAACAGTTTCTAAAGCCTCTTTCAGTCACTGCCACTGAGCCGCTCGCTGACACAAAGAGGCGAGAGGGAAATTAGGTATGTCTGTTTCCTATTAATTACAATCCTGGGAAGTCTCCCATGGACACACTCGAGCCACTCTATTACGGAGAGAGGGGGGCGTTCGCTGATAAATTAATAATCCGGCTTGTCACCAGCCACAGATGAATGGCCCCTGGTGATTGATGCTGTTTTCTTTCATAGGGCAGGAATTTGATGTCAGAGCCAAATGTGTTATCAATGCCACGGGACCTTTTACGAACGCGCCGCGGAAAATGGATGATCAGAGGAAGCCCGACATCTGTCAGCCCGGCGCTGGCTGCACATCGTCACCGGGCGGCTACAGGTAACGAAGGGAGGACGCTACGTCTCTGTCAGAGGCCGCCGGGAACTGCTGCACATGACTGCTGCACATGACTGCTGCACATGACTGCTGCACATGACTGCTGCACATTACTGCTGCACATTACTGCTGCACATTACTGCTGCACATGACTGCTGCACATGACTGCTGCACATTACTGCTGCACATGACTGCTGCACATTACTGCTGCACATTACTGCTGCACATTACTGCTGCACATTACTGCTGCACATTACTGCTGCACATGACTGCTGCACATTACTGCTGCACATGACTGCTGCACATTACTGCTGCACATTACTGCTGCACATGACTACTGCACATTACTGCTGCACATGACTGCTGCACATGACTGCTGCACATTACTGCTGCACATGACTGCTGCACATTACTGCTGCACATTACTGCTGCACATTACTGCTGCACATGACTGCTGCACATGACTGCTGCACATGACTGCTGCACATTACTGCTGCACATTACTGCTGCACATTACTGCTGCACATGACTGCTGCATATTACTGCTGTACATTACTGCTGCACATGACTGCTGCACATGACTGCTGCACATTACTGCTGCACATTACTGCTGTACATGACTGCTGCACATGACTGCTGCACATTACTGCTGCACATGACTGCTGCACATGACTGCTGCACATGACTGCTGCACATTTAAAGCTGCACATGACTGCTGTACATGACTGCTGCACATTACTGCTGTACATGACTGCTGCACATGACTGCTGCACATTTAAAGCTGCACATTACTGCTGCACATTACTGCTGCACATGACTGCTGCACATTACTGCTGCACATTACTGCTGCACATTACTGCTGCATATTACTGCTGTACATTACTGCTGCACATGACTGCTGCACATGACTGCTGCACATTACTGCTGCACATTACTGCTGCATATTACTGCTGTACATTACTGCTGCACATGACTGCTGCACATGACTGCTGCACATTACTGCTGCACATTACTGCTGCACATGACTGCTGCACATTACTGCTGCACATTACTGCTGCACATGACTGCTGCACATTACTGCTGCACATGACTGCTGCACATGACTGCTGCACATTACTGCTGCACATGACTGCTGCACATTACTGCTGCACATTACTGCTGCACATGACTGCTGCACATTACTGCTGCACATTACTGCTGCACATTACTGCTGCATATTACTGCTGTACATTACTGCTGCACATGACTGCTGCACATGACTGCTGCACATTACTGCTGCACATGACTGCTGCACATTACTGCTGCACATTACTGCTGCACATTACTGCTGCACATTACTGCTGCATATTACTGCTGTACATTACTGCTGCACATGACTGCTGCACATGACTGCTGCACATTACTGCTGCACATGACTGCTGCACATTACTGCTGCACATTACTGCTGCACATGACTGCTGCACATTTAAAGCTGCACATGACTGCTGTACATGACTGCTGCACATTACTGCTGTACATGACTGCTGCACATTACTGCTGCACATTTAAAGCTGCACATTACTGCTGCACATGACTGCTGCACATGACTGCTGCACATTACTGCTGCACATTACTGCTGCACATTACTGCTGCATATTACTGCTGTACATTACTGCTGCACATTACTGCTGTACATGACTGCTGCACATGACTGCTGCACATTACTGCTGCACATTACTGCTGCACATTACTGCTGCACATTACTGCTGCACATTACTGCTGCACATTACTGCTGTACATTTAAAGCTGCACATTACTGCTGCACATGACTGCTGCACATTACTGCTGCACATTACTGCTGCACATGACTACTGCACATGACTGCTGCACATTTAAAGCTGCACATTACTGCTGCACATTACTGCTGCACATTTAAAGCTGCACATTACTGCTGCACATGACTGCTGCACATTTAAAGCTGCACATTACTGCACTAAAACTTGTTTTATTGTGTACAACTCTATTGTTATGAAGTTTCTGCCTCATCACTTCCAAAGACTAGTTTACTTTAAGAATAAACTAGACTTTAGAATAATAAACTAGACTTTAGAAGAATAAACTAGACTTTAGTAGAATAAACTAGACTTTAGAAGAATAAACTAGACTTTAGAAGAATAAACTAGACTTTAGAATAATAAACTAGACTTTAGAAGAATAAACTAGACTTTAGTAGAATAAACTAGACTTTAGAAGAATAAACTAGACTTTAGAAGAATAAACTAGACTTTAGAAGAATAAACTAGACTTTAGAAGAATAAACTAGACTTTAGGAGAATAAACTCGACTTTAGCAGTATAAACTAGGTTTAAACACCAGTGTGTTCCAGTCTCCCTCAGCTGTGTTCTGATTGGTCACTTCATCTTCCTGCTTTCTTGTTGATGCATGTTATTTGTGTTTGACTTTTCCCTCCCATGGACCCCCCCCCCTCCCCCTCCCAGCTATTCCCATGTTAAATTGAGTCGGGGTCCACGTGTCCGTGTGTGTTTTAAACAGGCCGGTGTGTGTGTGTGTGTGTGTGTGTGTGTGTGTGTGTGTGTGTGTGTGTGTGTGTGTGTGTGTGTGTGTGTGTGTGTAGAATTGAAACCAGCTGAATTAATCTCCTGGAAGCAGCGCTGACAGCAGCCTGATTATGGGGTGTCCCTGCACCCCGCCGTGCACGCCACCGTGCACGCCGCCGTGCACGCCGCCGCGGCCTGCCGTGCCCTCCCCTGAGCTGCAGACCAGAGGTTAATGCAGTCGTCCTGTTGTTTCCCAGCAGCCTCCACTCCTCCAGTCCTACGACACCAACAACACCAGCAGAGCTGTCAGGTCCATGGGAGGGACGCCATGGACACGCCCCCTCAGCACACAGGGGGCGGAGCCTCAGAAGAGGTCATACACACCTGAGCCAGGACCTGATGGATCTGCAGGTGAGAAGAACACACACACACACACACACACACACACACACACACACAAAAACACACAATATTCAATTAAATCAACTTTATTGGCAAGAACAAATAAGTATGTTGTTGCCAAAGGAGTTTACAGAGCATATTTATATTAAATATTATTATATTATTATCATCATATTACATTATTATTAGCAGTATAATATATAATATATCTTATAAATATGATTTACAAATGAATTCAATTTAAAGTAAAGTTGAGATTCATCACAGAACTTCACATACTGATCTACACACACACACACACACACACACACACACACACACACACACACTGATCTATAATTCAGATTAACAATATGTCATTTTCTGCTGGAGCCTACAAATACCTACAAATAAATAAACAAATGAAATAAACCTAAATTAAAAGTAGCACACACACCTTTAAAATAAAAAAACGAATGAATAAACCCAATATATTAAATAAAATAGTACAAAATGATGAGGTGAACGTGTGTGAAGCCTCTGACAGCAGAAACTTCATGTGACTTCAAACTGGATGAATCATCAGGTTGATGCAGCAAAGTTTCAGCTCATCAGATTCTATAAAGCTGATAAAACTCTGAGGTTTTTCCACATTTTGACATTTTATCCTTCATTTTCTTTAGTCACGTCTGTTTTCTTTTGCAGCGTTTTATGTTTTCACCAATGATTCTGTGTGAATGTGAGCTTTTAATTCTTAATCTGCTGTTAAAGGATCAGTGAAGTATAAAACCGTACACATTCATCTCATATAATTAGAATATCATGAAAAAATTCAACATTTTTGTCAATCAGAAAATACACATTTACTTTATAAGAAAATGTCTTTTTCTGTCCAAAGATCATCAGTTTATTATTATAGAGACTAAAGAAACAGGAAATAATCAGAGAAGAGAAGCTGGAACCAGAGAATTTACACGTTTAATAATTAATCAATGACTCTGATCATTAATAGTTTATCAAAACAGATGGTGATTAATGTGGTAATTGTCAACTAATCGATTAATCAATTAAGCTTGTTATAAGTTTTAGACTTTAATCATCTTTAAGTCATAGTTGTCAACATTACAAGAAATAAAGGCTTTAAATATTTCAGTGGATGTGTGATTGACAAAGAATGTGAAACGTTTCCATGATATTCTAATAGCCTGTATATATTAAGATGTATTTATATTAGAGTTTAATATATTGAAGGTGTTTTTCTGTGTAAAAGTTGCGTGCTGGTCCTTTAATGGTCGGCCTGTGAACAGCTGTGAAATATCACAACAACACAACATTTCTCAGGGAAACAGATATTTGTCATCACTGCACTTACACTTGAGGCTCTGTGTGCTGGACGTTTGAATCAGAGCTAATTCATAACAGCCATTTATGATAATAAATACACGTCCAGCACACACACACACACACACACACCAACCCACCCACCCGCTCTGATTTACAAATAGCTGATAGAGCAAGCAGCTGACAGAAATAAATGAGCTAATCTGATGGCTGTGTAGGACTTCCACCAGATATTAATTCATCAGGAGGCCACAGAGTCAGACAGATACAAATTCCTGCTTTAATTATGGATGTGAACGGAGCTGGAAGCAGGAGACACCAGCACTGATCCTCTACTACACACACACACACACACACACACACACACACACACACACACACACACAACACATACATATATACACACACACACAACACACACACACATACACACACACACACACACACACACACACACACACACACATATATACACACACACACAACACACACACACATACACATACACACACACACACACACACACACACAACACATACACACACACACACACACACACACATACACACACACACACACATATACACACACAACACACACACACACAAAACACATATACACACACACACACACAGACACACACACACACACACACACACACAAAACACATATATACACACACACACACACACACACACACATACATACAAACACACACACACACACATACACACACACACACACTATTAATGTATAATATCAGTTATAGATGATCAATAATCACTATTAATGTATAATATCAGTTATAGATGATCAATAATCACTATTAATGTATAATATCAGTTATAGATGATCAATAATCACTATTAATGTATAATATCAGTTATAGATTATCAATAATCACTATTAATGTATAATATCAGTTATAGATTATCAATAATCACTATTAATGTATAATATCAGTTATAGATGATCAATAATCACTATTAATGTATAATATCAGTTATAGATTATCAATAATCACTATTAATGTATAATATCAGTTATAGATTATCAATAATCACTATTAATGTATAATATCAGTTATAGATGATCAATAATTAAAATAAAGATGTTAATATTTCCTGGTTTCTTTAGACTCTATAAAAATAAAGACATTTTATGTTGAATCTTCATCTTTGATCCACATTTAATGAACTAAACTAATAATAAATCAATAATCGTTGTAGCTCTAATAATAAATCAATAATCGTTGTAGTTATTCTGGCTCCTGCAGCTTTAAGGCCTGTAGTTGGAGACATCAGCAGAGACATGTAGCAGCTGCTGTTAGATCATGAACCAGCTGCACTGAACAACCTCTGCCACATTAAATCATATTGTTTTCGATTTGCGATTTTTACGAGTCCTTCCTGGAGCCGGCGTGACGTGCTGCCGCCTGGCCGGCGTATCCAACCCGCTGAGGCCTGGTGAATGAGTGACCAGTGGCTGTCTAAACAGAATGCAGGGCTATTGATTGTGGAGAAGTGGTCTAATTGTTTCTAGTAGACAGGGGCTTGTCCCGGTGATTTGATTGATTAGCTTGATACTGGTCTGCTGCTCGTCCTCCTCCTCCTCCCCGGCCAGTTAATAGCACTGTAATCCCAATACGCCGCCGCATTTCTAATCCATCATCATTATCATGGCTGGACTCAGCACAAGATTACTCCACCAGCCTGGTCTTTCTTTGCATTCCTCAATATTAGTTCTACCTTCTATATGCTAAAAGAAGAACTGGAGGAACAGACGAGGACAGAGTCCAGGTTCCCTGAATGTTCTGGTTGTTGTTTCCTCGTGTTAAAGGGACAGTTCAGTGTTTGAGTTTCATCCATCTTACACCTTTAAAATAATAATCCTCTAATCTGTAATTCTTAATAATAGATTCATTAACTATTAAAGTAGTCGTTAGTTGCAGCTGATGTTTCTGCTCATAGGAGCTGGTTTAACCATCTTTTTGTAGATTTTATCATTAATTTAACTTGTAAAAGGAATCGACTGTGATAAAGAAGTAAATGTCCAACTTCTCTGGTTCCAGCAACTTTAAATTAACTTTTAATTAGAAAACGAGTCCAGGAATGAAGAAGCTGAACTTTAAAATACACAAACTGCTCCTTTATTTAGGAGAAAATGTGTAAATTCAGTGGTTCCAGCTTCTCTTCTCTGATTCTTCTCTGGTTTCTTTAGTCTCTGTGACAGTGAACTGATGATGTTGAGGTTAGAATCTGGTGTTTCATCCTGTCTGGATGACTAATCTGTGGCTGCAGCAGTGATCTGAGGGCAGCTCATCCTGTAGATTTCCAGGTGATGTACGGGATCAGACAGTTGAAGGGTTGAACGTGTCATGGCGTCCCTGCCCGGGGCCCGGCGGGCGGCGGCGGCGTGACATGTGGCGTATGTCTGGGCGAGACCCGGTAACCGTCCTGTAGCCACCAAACCTCAGCCGGCGGCCGGAGAAAACAGCAGCCAGGCGATGGAAGTGTGAAGCGATGGAGCGAGAAGATAAAGGACTCGTCCACCACGGCCTCGTCCTTGCCTGTGGTGGCGCCCGGGACGGCGTCTTCACTCATCTGTCTGAGGAGCTGGAAGGAGGAGGAGGAGGAGGAGGAGGAGGAGGACCGGGGGTGTGAAGGAGGACCAGGAGGAGGACCAGGAGGAGGAGGATCCGACCAGAGGGGTTTGTCACATCGTGTGGAGGTGACACCTCCGACCTGCAGTGGACACAGTCCGCCATCATCCATATATATATATATATATATATATATATATATATATATATATATATATATATAGACACATTCTAATTATAATTAAGACTATTAGAGTTCAACATGTCACGTTTCAGAAGCTGGAACCAGAACATTTTCTTCTTTAAAAATGACTTAAATGCATTAATCAATTATCAGAATATTTATTGATCAATGATGGATCAAAAGTCCTTTTCAGGACAAAAATGGCTGATCATTAATAATATTAATTAAAAAACATGCTGTAATTTTATTAAAACCTGTAGAACTAACGACTAGTTGATTAGTTGGTTTAGTTAAATGGTTTAAATGTGGATCAAAGATGAAGATTCAACCTAAAATGTCTTTTTGTCCAAAGATCATCAGTTTATTATTATAGAGACTAAAGAAACCGATCAGAGAAGTCAAAGGTTTGATGTGATTTAACCTTAAAAACGTATAATACAGAGAGTTTAACTTTATTTAAAAGGTTAAATTAAACATTAAAACACGTTTTCAACATTAATAGTGATTATTGATGTCTGCTGCATTAAATCTTGAATTCTCCATGTTTTCTACCCTCTGATGATTTAAACTGATCTGGACTCAGTCCTGAATCCTCCGCCGGGTTTGAAGTGTTTCTTTGTTCATCAGAACCAGAGCTGTGTTCTGGAGCTGAAATCTTTCCACAGCAACAACACTTCATTCCGGCTCCATGACTCAGCCCGAACAAAGGAGCCTCACTGACGGCTGAAAAAAAAGAAAAGACGCACTTTTCTGTGAATATTTGTCTGTTTTTTCCGCTGCGTTCATTAACATTCAGCTCTGCAGCCGCTTGTAAACACTCAGGAGAAGTTGTTAGTGGAACCTTTTCACCGTCACAGCCATCAGTGGACGGTTGGGTCTGTGGTTCAGTGGTTGGGTCTGTGGTTCAGTGGTTGGGTCTGTGGTTCAATGGACGGTTGGGTCTGTGGTTCAGTGGACGGTTGGGTCTGTGGTTCAGTGGACGGTTGGGTCTGTGGTTCAATGGTTGGGTCTGTGGTTCAATGGACGGTTGGGTCTGTGGTTCAGTGGACGGTTGGGTCTGTGGTTCAATGGTTGGGTCTGTGGTTCAGTGGACGGTTGGGTCTGTGGTTCAATGGTTGGGTCTGTGGTTCAGTGGACGGTTGGGTCTGTGGTTCAATGGTTGGGTCTGTGGTTCAGTGGACGGTTGGGTCTGTGGTTCAATGGTTGGGTCTGTGGTTCAGTGGACGGTTGGGTCTGTGGTTCAATGGACGGTTGGGTCTGTGGTTCAATGGTTGGGTCTGTGGTTCAATGGTTGGGTCTGTGGTTCAATGGACGGTTGGGTCTGTGGTTCAATGGACGGTTGGGTCTGTGGTTCAGTGGACAGTTGGGTCTGTGGTTCAATGGACGGTTGGGTCTGTGGTTCAATGGACAGTTGGGTCTGTGGTTCAATGGACGGTTGGGTCTGTGGTTCAGTGTACGGTTGGGTCTGTGGTTCAATGGACGGTTGGGTCTGTGGTTCAATGGACGGTTGGGTCTGTGGTTTAGTGGACGGTTGGGTCTGTGGTTCAATGGTTGGGTCTGTGGTTCAGTGGACGGTTGGGTCTGTGGTTCAGTGGACGGTTGGGTCTGTGGTTCAATGGTTGGGTCTGTGGTTCAATGGACGGTTGGGTCTGTGGTTCAATGGTTGGGTCTGTGGTTCAGTGGACGGTTGGGTCTGTGGTTCAGTGGTTGGGTCTGTGGTTCAATGGACGGTTGGGTCTGTGGTTCAATGGTTGGGTCTGTGGTTTAGTGGACGGTTGGGTCTGTGGTTCAGTGGTTGGGTCTGTGGTTCAATGGACGGTTGGGTCTGTGGTTCAATGGTTGGGTCTGTGGTTCAGTGGACGGTTGGGTCTGTGGTTCAGTGGTTGGGTCTGTGGTTCAATGGACGGTTGGGTCTGTGGTTCAATGGTTGGGTCTGTGGTTTAGTGGACGGTTGGGTCTGTGGTTCAATGGTTGGGTCTGTGGTTCAATGGACGGTTGGGTCTGTGGTTCAATGGTTGGGTCTGTGGTTCAGTGGACGGTTGGGTCTGTGGTTCAATGGTTGGGTCTGTGGTTCAGTGGTTGGGTCTGTGGTTCAGTGGTTGGGTCTGTGGTTCAATGGACGGTTGGGTCTGTGGTTCAATGGTTGGGTCTGTGGTTCCAGGTCCTCAAAGGTTAATACGAGCAGACGTCTCTGGTTCCTGAACAACTTCTTGGTTTCCCAGCCAGTTTTTTTTTCCTCTCCATTTACATGCTGTTTACTGCCGTCTGCTCTGATGTCATAAATGTTTAAAAAATGCCCTTTGATAACGAGTTTGTCATTGTTTGATTCAGAAATATCAACCGGCCCATTACGGTGGCAGCTATTTTTTCAATCAATACACAATAGTGCATTAATATTTAATTCTCTATATGTCAGTACAATGAGAAGCAGCAGCTGGAGCTCGTTTATTTCCTTCTGTAGCAGTGAAATACAGCGAAACACACACACACACAGTTGTTGTGTGCAGGGTGTGTGTGTTTGCATGTTTCTGGGACAGAAACAGACGTCTCTGCAGCTTCCAGCGGTTCTGATCCTCAGGTCATGAAGCTCAACTCAAGGACTAAAGGACTCTGTCAATCTGCAGGAAAAACACGACAGGAGTAGGAGACACGTCAGTCTGCTGCTGCAAACACTGAAACTCATACAAATAAAAAATAGAAAATAGAAAAATAGATTCATAGTTCAGTCACTGGCAGCAGCTTCACACGTTTCTATGTCATTAGTTTATTGTTTGATGAGTTTTCATCTGTTAATAGAAGAGTTTGTGGACGTTGAACAAAAAGATTTTCACATTATTAGAATGAAGGAAATATTAAAGCTTAGATTAAAACACACACACACACTAACACACACACACACACACACTAACACACACACACACTAACACACACACACACTAACACACACACTAACACACACACACACTAACACACACACTAACACACACACACACTAACACACACACTAACACACACACACACTAACACACACACACTAACACACACACTAACACACACACACACACACTAACACACACACTAACACACACACACTAACACACACACACTAACACACACACTAACACACACACACACACTAACACACACACACTAACACACACACACTAACACACACACACTAACACACACACACACACTAACACACACACACTAACACACACACACACTAACACACACACACACACTAACACACACACTAACACACACACACACACACTAACACACACACACACACACTAACACACACACACACACACTAACACACACACACACACACCTAATAACAGGAGATGACATGAGAAGAAAGTTGAATTAGTTGATTAATCAATTAGTTGTCAATTTTAGTCATTTTAGTCATTTTTAAGAAGAAAATGTCCAAATTCTCTGGTTCAGCTTCTCTGATATGATCATTTTGTCCTACTTTTTACTTCTTATCTCATAATTTGACTTTTTATTTCACATTTGTTTTTATTCAGCACACACACTAAAACACACACTAACACACACACACACTAAAACACACACTAACACACACACTAACACACACACTAACACACACACTAACACACACTAAAACACACACACTAACACACACACTAACACACACACACACACACACACTAAAACACACACACTAACACACACACACACACACTGACACACACACACTGACACACACACACACTAACACACACACACGAACTGTATATGGATATAAAATATATATAAATATAATATCTGTGCATGAATATAAATATATATAAATATAATATCTGTGCATGAATATAAATATATATATATAAATATATGACTCTTATATTAACCACCAACTATTTTGGTGATTAATATAATTGATTTTAGTCATTTTAAGTTGTTTTTTCTGGTTCCAGCTTCTTCTTTGCAACTTTTTGTTGCATATATATATATATATATATATATATACAGGTATATATATATATATATATATATATATATATATATATATATATATATATATACAGGTATATATATATATATATATATATATATATATATATATATATATATATATATATATATATATATACACAGGTATATATATATATATATATATATATATATATATATATATATATACCTGTATATATGTTTATATATGTTTTCAGTGTTTGTAACATCAAAGCTGTGAGTTGTTAATGAGCGTCAGTTGTTAACGAGCGTCAGTAGTTAACGAGCGTCAGTTCTTAACGAGCGTCAGTTGTTAACGAGCGTCAGTTGTTAACGAGCGTCAGGTCTTAACGAGCGTCCGTCTCAGTTATGGTTGTGGAGGTGAACGTACAGTGACCTGGGAACGACGACTTTTAACCCTTCAGCAGCGAGACAGAACGGACCAGGGAGAATAATCTATGATCCCGATGATTCTGGAATGTTTAAAAAGGTCAATATGCTGATATTTTTGACAGCGCTTGACCTTTTTGTGAAAAAAAGAAAAAGAGTAACAAAACCATTGGAATTGAAATAACTTCTTTGTTTAGTTCTGGCACATAATGTATCAGCAGCAGCAGCAGCAGCAGCAGCAGCAGTGTTAGCAGCAGCAGCAGTGACTGGACTGTTAATGTGGCTATTGATCTGACATCAGAAGGTTTAAATGCAGCAACTCCCCAGAAACTCACATCTCTGACTTCTGCTGCAGCCACTGGCCTGAATGGATAATGATGCTGGATGGACTCACACACGGAGACACACACACACTGATACACACACTGATACACACACACACACACACGGAGACACACACACACACACAGATACACACACACACACGGATACACACACACACACACACACGGAGACACACACACACACTGATACACACACACACACGGAGACACACACACACACACGGATACACACACACACTGATACACACACACTGATACACACACACGGATACACACACACGGATACACACACACACACACGGATACACACACACTGATACACACACACGGATACACACACACACACACGGATACACACACACTGATACACACACACTGATACACACACACGGATACACACACACACACGGATACACACACACTGATACACACACACTGATACACACACACTGATACACACACACTGATACACACACACTGATACACACACTAACACACACTGAATACAACTCTAATACAACATTAATACAGGAATAGACACTAACACATTAATTCACATTCAGTTCAGTGTAATTTCATTTCATTCTATTTACAATAAGTTTGGATTCATAGAATTGGTTTTTATACATATAAAATTTATTTATTTATTTATTTATTTGATTTGATTTGATTTGATTTGATTTAACTGTAACCAGGTGAGACATTAAGAACATTGAAAATGTTTTTTTATTTCAGAATGTTTATTTCTTTATTCTTATTTATATCATGTTGGTTTCAACCACAGAGAATCATCTTAATAATTTAATTCTAACAATAATAATAATAATAGTTATTAGAGCCTTATTATGTAAGGAAGCTCATCAGTGGAACAATTATCATTTACATAAATTAAAGTTTTTCAGACCTGGAAGAAACTTCATCATTTAATCATTTACAGGTTTCAGCAGTGGCACTTTATTTTATTTAAGAAATACTCTTCATTATATATATTATATATTATATATAAATATAAATATTATATATAAATATAAATATTATATATATATATATATATATATATATATATATATATATATATATATATATATATATATATATAGATCTACTGCAAACATCGTGCAAGTCAAAGTACTTTATCAGTAGTAATAGTATTTTATTAGTAGTAATAGTATTTTATTAGTAGTAATAGTACTTTATCAGTAGTAATAGTATTTTATCAGTAGTAATAGTACTTTATCAGTAGTAATAGTACTTTATCAGTAGTAATAGTACTTTATCAGTAGTAATAGTATTTTATTAGTAGTAATAGTATTTTATCAGTAGTAATAGTATTTTATCAGTAGTAATAGTATTTTATCAGTAGTAATAGTATTTTATCAGTAGTAATAGTATTTTATTAGTAGTAATAGTACTTTATCAGTAGTAATAGTACTTTATTAGTAGTAATAGTACTTTATTAGTAGTAATAGTACTTTATCAGTAGTAATAGTATTTTATCAGTAGTAATAGTATTTTATTAGTAGTAATAGTACTTTATTAGTAGTAATAGTACTTTATCAGTAGTAATAGTACTTTATTAGTAGTAATAGTACTTTATTAGTAGTAATAGTACTTTATTAGTAGTAATAGTACTTTATTAGTAGTAATAGTATTTTATCAGTAGTAATAGTACTTTATTAGTAGTAATAGTACTTTATTAGTAGTAATAGTATTTTATTCGTAGTAATAGTACTTTATTAGTAGTAATAGTACTTTATCAGTAGTAATAGTACTTTATCAGTAGTAATAGTACTTTATTAGTAGTAATAGTATTTTATTCGTAGTAATAGTACTTTATCAGTAGTAATAGTACTTTATTAGTAGTAATAGTACTTTATTAGTAGTAATAGTATTTTATTCGTAGTAATAGTACTTTATTAGTAGTAATAGTACTTTATCAGTAGTAATAGTACTTTATCAGTAGTAATAGTACTTTATTAGTAGTAATAGTATTTTATTCGTAGTAATAGTACTTTATTAGTAGTAATAGTACTTTATTAGTAGTAATAGTACTTTATCAGTAGTAATAGTACTTTATTAGTAGTAATAGTATTTTATTCGTAGTAATAGTACTTTATTAGTAGTAATAGTACTTTATCAGTAGTAATAGTACTTTATCAGTAGTAATAGTACTTTATTAGTAGTAATAGTATTTTATTCGTAGTAATAGTACTTTATTAGTAGTAATAGTACTTTATTAGTAGTAATAGTACTTTATCAGTAGTAATAGTACTTTATTAGTAGTAATAGTACTTTATTAGTAGTAATAGTACTTTATTACAGCAGAATACTACTTTTATTACTATGTAGCTGCTGGTTTATTATAAAGCTGCTAATGATTCATATTCAACTTTTCACCAGAGTTTAGTGAAGGTAACTTCTATAATGAGCTGTTATCTATTATCTGTGTTTCTATATGATTATACTGTATATAATAATAATATATAAGTGGAGCTGTAATTCTTTATATATCAGTTATTATATATAAAACAGTTGACAGGTGCATTTGTCTGATCTGATCTTAACAACTAATTCTCCATATTAACATTATTATTATTATTATTAATAATAATTAATTCTCCATATTAACATTATTATTATTATTATTAATAGTAATTAATTCTCCATATTAACATTATTATTATTATTATTAATAATAATTAATTCTCCATATTAACATTATTATTATTATTAATAATAATTAATTCTCCATATTAACATTATTATTATTATGATTAATTAATTCTCCATATTAACATTATTATTATTGAGATAAGAAGTTCTGCAGCACTTTTACTATTATTACTATATAAATTATTATTATATTATTAATCCAATTATTAATCTAATAACAATAGTTTATTATTAAGATGCTAATGATTCAGTGTCCAGATTCTCACCAAGTTACAACCTCTGATGAAATTAGACCAGACCAGACTAGACTAGACTAGACTAGACTAGACTAGACTAGACCAGATTAGACTAGACTAGACCAGATTAGACTAGACCAGACTAGACTAGACCAGATTAGACTAGACTAGACCAGATTAGACTAGACTAGACCAGATTAGACTAGACTAGACCAGATTAGACTAGACTAGACCAGACCAGACCAGTGTTGCTTCCATCATGTATCATCTTCCTCCTGATGAAACATTCAACAGGTTCAGTTCCAGAAGTTGTTCCTCTTTAACTTTAGGTGCATAATAAAGCTGATACTGTGTGTGTGTGTGTGTGTGTGTGTGTGTGTGTGTGTGTGTGTGTGTGTGTGTGTGTGTGTGTGTGTGTGTGTGTGTGTGTGTGTGTGTGTGTGTGTGTGTGTTAATCTGACAGCAGCAACAGCATTAAGGTCTTTATTACAGCTGTTTGTGTTATAATCCTGCTACAACTTCGTCCTGCTTCAATTGCAGCTCTGTTATTCCGGTGCATGCATTAGATTGACCTCACATTAACCCAGATACATTTGATCTTTAAGAGCCATAAATTGGCTTTTGTCATTACCATAGGTTAATTACTGAGATTTGCTCCGGTTCGGTTTGCGGCGCTGAGATTGCAATAATAAAGCGCCGCACAAAAGCCTATTCACGGCGGCTGGTGAGCACTAAATAGGCATTGTTGTGATGTTCTATTCCTGTCGGAGTGGTGTTGGTATTAGTCTATTATTAGCCGCTTTATTAGCCGCTACCTTGCAGGCAGCTCGGCAGTGTTTGGTTCTGCAGAGCGTTGGAACCCTGCCCTTCCTGTCATTCTCTGGGAATAAGCTGCAGCCCTGATGGGGCTGATTGCTGTCACTGCATTCCTCAGGAAACTACCAAGCTTTGGAATTTGTTTTAAAAGATGGATTCACTCCACAAACACTGACGTCTTAATTTGTTCTAAATGTTTAATGAGTCCTGTGTTTTCTGCACATTTCTGAACATGAATTCACACAAACCACAGAAACTTTCACTTTAACCCTTTAGACTCCAGAGGGTTTTTTCTAAAACATCTTCATTTCAAAAGGCTGTAACTTCAAAGTGATCAGAGACAGAGACTTCCTGTAAATTAGAGAAATATTAATGACTCAAAGTTTATGTAGGGATTCAATTTACCATCTAATTTGCATATTATGACATCATAGGACAGGAGGTAACTTAGATTATAGAATATTCATGAAGTGTCATATGTTTTAACCCTCTATTGCATAATGTTGCCATGGCAACAATTACTTTATCTTCATTTTTCCAAAAAGCTGTGACATAAAATCTACGTATTTACAGTTAGTTGTAAAAAGGGGCTTTTATTTTGAAGGGCATACAATTAATGAGGTCACATGACCAGGATATCCCTATTGCTGATGGACATTTGACATGAAGCTTGTCTTTTATTCAGAATTTGGGAAAAATGTCACCAAATAAAACATTGAAGTTGAATTAATAGCAGTTTCAGTCCTTCATAAAATATATGAAGACTAACACATCATTTATTGTCTCCTTAAAACTAATTGGACTGAAGATAAAATCCTTCGTTTGCTTGTTGCTAAAGTTGCTAAAGTTGCTAAAGTTGCTAAAGTTGCTAAAGTTGCTAAGGTTGCTAAAGTTGCTAAAGTTGCTAAAGTTGCTAAAATTGCTAAAGTTGCTAAGGTTCCACAGCTTTAAGTTAAGAAACTTCTTGTTTTAACTTTAATAATATTTAATAATCACACAGGTCAGCAGCATTTTTATCTTCTACAGAAATATCCTGTTCACTAGTTTTCACTAGACTTGTTGATCGGAGTGTGTGTGTGTGAGTGTGTGTGTGTGTGTGTGTGTGTGTGTGTGTGTGTGTGTGTGTGTCTGTGTGTGTGTGTGTGTGTGTGTGTGTGTGTGTGTATGTGTGTGTGTGTGTGAACACACTTTTTCCAGCTCAGTAACCAGGACTGGCTGGTTGTTTTTTAGGATTTAAAATAACACTTCAGATGTTAGGAGCAGCAGTAGTAGCAGTAGCAGCAGCATCAGTGTTAGCAGCAGCAGTATCAGCAGCATCAGTGTTAGCAGCAGCAGCATCAGTGTTAGCAGCAGCAGCACTTTGTTGAATAGTGAACTTTCAGGGTAAAAGGTCAGGTGAGTTGTATTCATGTATTTCTAATTGTGGACACGTGTCTAGGAGGAGTTGTGTGATATTCTTCATATCTACAGGATAACATGTGATATTCTTCATGTCTACAGGATAACATGTGATATTCTTCATGTCTACAGGATAACATGTGATATTCTTCATATCTACAGGATAACATGTGATATTCTTCATATCTACAGGATAACATGTGATATTCTTCATGTCTACAGGATAACATGTGATATTCTTCATGTCTACAGGATAACATGTGATATTCTTCATATCTACAGGATAACTTGTGATATTCTTCATATCATAGAAGAGTTGAGGCTGTAATAGTCACATGTCTCAGAGAATCCTCCTCAAACACTATGGAGTCGTGGTTTTACTGTGTAGTTTCTGTCAGTTTCTAGATGAAACACATTGGTTGATAATAAACAGAGGCCTGTGTTATTCTGCATTAAGCTGCTGGAAGATTAATCAATTCAATTAATAATTAAATCAACAACTATTATAATAATGTTAACAATCTGTGTTTCTCCATCACTAATGCTGCTATTAATTTATCTCTATTTATCTTTATTTTCCTCATTATTTCTTCATCTCTATCTGTTTATTCTTCATCTCTTTATTTCTTTATCTCTATCTCTTTATCTATTTATCTATTGATTTGTTTATCTGTATTTCCATTTCTAGTTTTTACTTCTTTACTTTCTCTTTTTCTCTCCTCACGTTTCTTTCAGGACGTAGTTGCAGTCAGTTTCCTGACAGCAACACTAAATATTTATTAGGTGAATTCAGTGGATGTAAACCAGATACAAATCAACATTGGAGTGTTTGAAGGTGCAGATCTATTGGTTCCAGTGGTTCCAGCACCGTTACTGTGGCGTTTTATTAAGCTGAAGGACGTGTTGTATTTGACGCCGCCTTTTAATTTCTGTATCTGTCCGTGCAGTTGGTGTTTTTATTACTATTAATTTATCACTGGGGTTTTGTCTGCTTGGCCACTTGCATTTATAGAGTAATAAGGGAATGTATTTAATGTGGCCTGCTTCCAGTCGCTGTGTGAATTGTGAGCATGAATCAGGGGAGTTGATTAAACCGTACTGTCCCGGGCTTTTAAGTGTGCTTAATTTCATACCATCCATAAATAAAGCCATTATTTTGCTATGCAGCTTCATGTGTTGGGCTGTGACACTCCTATATGTCGGCCTCTGTTTCACAGGCTTATTGTTCCTCTCTAGTTCTCTGCAGCTTAATCCACGTCTAATGTCCACTGTGCTGCTTTCATTAAGGGACCAGGCGCCTGTTTCTTTTAACAAAGCTCAAATTATGTTTTTTGAATGCACTTCTGGAAGAAGCCGGGAGTCCTGGTGCTGGTGTTGTGTTGGTTTTAATCTACAGATTGTTGTGGCTAGCCGTGTGGGTATTACGCAACGCTAAGGCCTCAGAAAGCAGCAGAAAGAGCAGAAAGAGCAGAAAGCAGCAGATTGTGGAGTGTGTGGGAGGGCTTATCCTGTCTGCTGCAGCGCTGGAGGATTCACAGTAATCTGCATTGTCTCTGACGCTGGTTCACTCCAAACTCTGTCCTGAGCAGAGAAAACCTCCAGGAAACTGTTGAAAAACTCAAGGTTCAAGCTGTTACCCTTAATATTACTGTTAATATTACTGTTAATATTATAGTTACTGTTACACTTAATATTACTGTTAATATTACTGTTAATATTACTGTTAATATTACTGTTAATATTACTGTTAATATTACTGTTAATATTATAGGTACTGTTATAGTTAATATTACTGTTAATATTATAGTTAATATTATAGTTAATATTACTGTTAATATTACTGTTAATATTACTGTTAATATTATAGTTACTGTTACCCTTAATATTACTGTTAATATTACTGTTAATATTATAGTTAATATTACTGTTAATATTATAGGTACTGTTATAGTTAATATTACTGTTAATATTACTGTTAATATTACTGTTAATATTACTGTTAATATTATAGTTAATATTATAGTTAATATTACTGTTAATATTACTGTTAATATTACTGTTAATATTATAGTTACTGTTACCCTTAATATTACTGTTAATATTACTGTTAATATTATAGTTAATATTACTGTTAATATTATAGGTACTGTTATAGTTAATATTACTGTTAATATTACTGTTAATATTACTGTTAATATTATAGTTACTGTTACCCTTAATATTACTGTTAATATTATAGTTACTGTTACACTTAATATTACTGTTAATATTATAGTTACTGTTACACTTAATATTACTGTTAATATTATAGTTACTGTTACACTTAATATTACTGTTAATATTATAATTACTGTTACACTTAATATTACTGTTAATATTATAGTTACTGTTACACTTAATATTACTGTTAATATTATAGTTACTGTTACACTTAATATTACTGTTAATATTATAGTTACTGTTATAGTTAATATTATAGTTAATATTACAGTTACTGTTAAACTGATGAAAGACTGAAGGTTCAAGATGTTACACTTACACTATAATAGTTACTGTTACTGTTACTGTTAGTGTTACTGTTACAGTCACTGGTATTTACAGTCAGTGATACTGTTAAAGATAATGTTACTGGTAGTGTTACAATTACAGTTACTTTAACAGTTAGTGTTATTACAGTTCCAGTTATTATTACTGTTATTATTAGAGTTCCAGTTATTATTACTGTTATTATTACTGTTACTGTTATTATTAGAGTTCCAGTTATTATTACTGTTATTATTACTGTTACTGTTATTATTAGAGTTCCAGTTATTATTAGAGTTCCAGTTATTATTAGAGTTCCAGTTATTATTAGAGTTCCAGTCATTATTAGAGTTCCAGTTATTATTAGAGTTCCAGTTATTATTATAGTTACTGTTATTATTAGAGTTCCAGTTATTATTATAGTTACTGTTATTATTAGAGTTCCAGTTATTATTACTGTTATTATTATAGTTCCAGTTATTATTAGAGTTCCAGTTATTATTATAGTTCCAGTTGTTATTAGAGTTCCAGTTATTATTATAGTTCCAGTTATTATTAGAGTTCCAGTTATTATTATAGTGACAGTTATTATTAGAGTTCCAGTTATTATTAGTTTTCCAGTTATTATTAGAGTTCCAGTTATTATTAGAGTTCCAGTTATTATTAGAGTTCCAGTTATTATTAGAGTTCCAGTTATTATTATAGTTCCAGTCATTATTAGAGTTCCAGTTATTATTAGAGTTCCGGTTATTATTAGAGTTCCGGTTATTATTAGAGTTCCAGTTATTATTAGAGTTCCAGTTATTATTAGAGTTCCAGTTATTATTAGAGTTCCAGTTATTATTAGAGTTCCAGTTATTATTATAGTTCCAGTTATTATTAGAGTTCCAGTCATTATTAGAGTTCCAGTTATTATTAGAGTTCCAGTTATTATTAGAGTTCCAGTTATTATTAGAGTTCCAGTTATTATTACAGTTCCAGTTATTATTAGAGTTCCAGTTATTATTATAGTTCCAGTTATTATTACAGTTCCAGTTATTATTAGAGTTCCAGTTATTATTATAGTTCCAGTTATTATTAGAGTTCCAGTTGTTATTAGAGTTCCAGTTATTATTATAGTTCCAGTTATTATTAGAGTTCCAGTTATTATTAGAGTTCCAGTTATTATTAGAGTTCCAGTTATTATTAGAGTTCCAGTTATTATTAGAGTTCCAGTCATTATTAGAGTTCCAGTTATTATTAGAGTTCCAGTTATTATTAGAGTTCCAGTTATTATTAGAGTTCCAGTTATTATTAGAGTTCCAGTTATTATTAGAGTTCCAGTTATTATTAGAGTTCCAGTTATTATTACAGTTCCAGTTATTATTAGAGTTCCAGTTATTATTAGAGTTCCAGTTATTATTACAGTTCCAGTTATTATTAGAGTTCCAGTTATTATTACAGTTCCAGTTATTATTAGAGTTCCAGTTATTATTAGAGTTCCAGTTATTATTAGAGTTCCAGTCTCTGTGTATCTTTAATATTGAGTAAAAGCTGCAGCTTCTTCAGGTGTTGGAGGTAATTAAATATATTTGTCTGTGATGCTGCTTCACACGTTCTCCACCACATTCCTTCACATTTGAATACGTCACATTCAGTTAATCAGGGCTGATACTCAATTAATGGATCTATTAATCAGTCTCTCATTTAATAATTAAGGATTTATCAGTCGTTCTGTTGATTTTTATGCATTTGGTGCTGATTTATTGATAATAATAAAGTCAGATTTGACAGATTTGTCAATGAAATCAACTTATTGATTAGTAGAAAATGAATTGACAGTGGAGTTTGTTGTTGATCCCTAAACTCATACATTTGAATCTTCTAACATCGTTTCCTCTTTTCTTTTTTAAATGTGCACATTGTGTGAAGGTTCTGTATATTTTTAATTCAGTGATTAAACCTCTCGGTCCTTCTCCTCCAGTTCTTCTTGTCTGCTGTTTTGCTGCAGCTGTATAATCACGCGTGGCTACAGGAGGACCTTAAATGCATCGTAATTAGAAAATAATGGGCCCGGCGTTCATGGATGGGAGGTTTCTACTTAACATTTTCCGTCGTAGCAAATGGGCTAAAGTCAGAATCGACCTGGATCGGTGGCGTCAGCCCTCCATATAAAAGTTGATCTAGCCTGTTAAAAGAGGCAGCTTGTGCACACAGAGGTGTAATGGCCACGCCGTCTCTATTAAGGCTAACAGCTCCTTCTAGGTGGTCATTTAGCGGCGCTGCTCACTCAGCCTAATCAATGGTTGGAGCCGCAGCCAACCATTAAATAAAAAGAGGGGCTAGAGATGAGGGGCTTCTGATTGGGGTTAATTGGATGTAATTGGAATTTATACTGTACAGTGGACGACTCATTAAGAACACATTTAAAAATAATGTCGTTTGAGCTCAGGTCATTTAACCATTTTTACATTAAAAAAGTATAAGCAGGACTTGGAAAGAGGAAAAAAGGCTGCAGAGAGTACAGGTACGTACTAAAAGTACTTCTAAAAGTACTCCATTACAAGTGAAAGACCTGAAGTATTGGCAGCTAAATGTACTTCAAGTACTGAAAGTACAGACTGTGTTTTATTGTTGTTTTATACACATGTGAGTATTTTAATACTGTATTTAATCAAATGGTATGTTGAGTACATTCATAGAAATAATGCATCAGACAATTTAAAAAAATGGAAAATTAAATTATAAAATATAAAGAATACTCAAGTAAAGTACAAGTACCTCAGTATTGTACTTGAGTGCAGTACTTAAATAAATAGTTATATATATATATATATATATATATATATATATATATATATATATATATAATTTCTGCTAAAGACTATAACTGATTAATTTATTCATTAATCTGCTTCACTGAGCTCAGAATTTTGATTTATTTTAGATAAATTGTGTTTTTATTCTTTCTAGACAGAAGTTTAATGGAAGTACATTTACTCAAGTACTGTACTTAAGTACAGGATTGAAGTACTTGTACTTTACGTGAGTATTTCCACTTGATTCTACTTTATACTTAACTTCATTTATCTGTCAGTTTATTTGTATTAATATACTATAATTTATTTTTATCATTTATTTAATATTCCATTAAATTGTCTTTTTTTCTTTTTTAACATTGAATGCTGCCTATTTATTAATATAAAGCATTAATTTGACTAATTAACTCAAGTTACCAATGATAAATATTAAAATACTCTCACATGACATATTTTACTTTCCACCACTTTTATCTGACAGTTTTAGTTTTGACTATTTTTTCTGATCAATCAATCACACAATCAATTGATAGATAATCATTTCTTTATATAAATTAACATCAGATTTACTTTGATAACATTAAAATGCTGCAACTCTTAACGGAGCTAATTAGCATAACGAGTAGTTTTACCATTGACACTTTAACTCATTTACATCCAATAGTTGCTGAAGTCTATGGATTTTATTTTCTACTCCAAATAAAAACATGTAAATGCTGCTCATACATTTATAAAGACACAATATTAGACATAAAGTCAAT
>CM060470.1:385000-392500 GCA_030544235.1 Lepturacanthus savala | reverse complement strand
CCACGGTTTTACTCTTAGAATTAAACAGCAATTAAACTCTGAGACAACGTGTCGTTAATGGAGCTGCAGCGATTAGTTGATTAATCCAATAACTATTCTGATAATCACAGATTTTATTTAACAGTATTATGAACTTTATTAGATTATTGACAAGTTTTCAAGTTGACTCCGAACTTGAGTAAATCTGAGCTGCAACAATTAGTTGATTAATCAATTAATCAATCAATTAAACGATCACATTAATCATCAACTATTCTGATAATTCAACAGTAAAAGTCATTAATGAGACATTTCTCATTATTTAACAGTATTTTTAGGTGTTATTTACTTTAGAGCTGCAGTGATTCGCTGATTAATCAGTTGATGACTCATCATTCAATCAATTCAATGTTTGGAGTCAGATTTTCATTATTGAACAGTGTTTTACTTTATTCCTGTTATTGAAGTTTTCATGTTGATAAGTTTTCCTCAAACCACTGAAACGTCATTCAGACTCAGCGTGAATCTGTTTTTCATCGACATCCTGAGTCCGTCGTCCTGTTTCCTGTCAATCACGGCGTGAATCATCATCGTCTCCCACAGAACCAGAGGACGACTATTAACAAAGATAATTGCATTTGGATCCGTTGCCCTGAAGTGGTCAACTATGCAATTTCACTAATTCATCCTGGTGAAAGGTTTGACCTTAAGAAATGTAATTACACACACACCTGAGTTACATAAGAGCCCAGAGAGGAGCCGCGCGGCGTTTACCGGTAAAGAAGGTATAATTACCGCTAAACAATTAGCCCGTCGTCGTGGCGATAGACGAGCGGAAGGAGAGTTCCGACGCCGCTCCCGGTTTTAAACAAACAGCTGATTAAAGCGCCGTGTTGTCACTGTTCAAAACACCAATAAAGGTTTGGTAATTTGCTTTTTTGTGTAACGTGGAAAATCAAATTATGAAGATTCAGGAGGAACCTGCAGCATTAGTTCTACATGAGCACGTGGAATTAAGTGGTTTAGAGGAACCTGGTACAAACACAAATGAATTTTAATAGGCCCGCCCATGGCTCATAACTATGCATGACTTCATACTTTCATAATTGACAGGAAATATGAACCAGGCCACGGGGTCGCCCATTAGAATGACTTTTCATTAAATTTCTTGACAGCCCGATACACAAACGCAGGCTGGATTTCTGGAGCATATTCATGTCGTGCACTGGAACCTTTTGTGGTGAAATCTAGCAGGAAAAAATGCCCCCGGGCCACGAACAGCACTCGTATAATTACACACAGTTTGTAGGAGGAGAAAAGAGAAAAGAGAAAAAAGATCTGCTCCGATTCTGTTTGTCCATCGAGTGTAAAACCAGAGAAGCAGCAACTCACAGGTCAAAGTCTGATCTAATCTGGTCTAATCTGGTCTAATCTGGTCTAATCTGGTCTAATCTGGTCTAATCTGGTCTAATCTGATCTAATCTGGTCTAATCTGGTCTAATCTGGTCTAATCTGACCTAATCTGACCTAATCTGGTCTAATCTGGTCTAATCTGGTCTAATATGGTCTAATCTAATCTGGTCTAATCTGACCTAATCTGGTCTAATCTGGTCTAATCTGATCTAATCTGATCTGATCTGGTCTAATCTGATTTAATCTGGTCTAATCTGGTCTAATCTGGTCTAATCTGATCTAATCTGATCTGATCTGGTCTAATCTGATCTAATCTGGTCTAATATGATCTAATCTGGTCTAATATGATCTAATCTGATTTGATCTGATCTGGTCTAATCTGGTCTAATCTGGTCTAATCTGACCTAATCTGGTCTAATCTGGTCTAATCTGATCTAATCTGATCTAATCTGATCTAATCTGATCTGATCTGGTCTAATCTGATTTAATCTGATCTAATCTGGTCTAATCTGGTCTAATATGATCTAATCTGGTCTAATATGATCTAATCTGATTTGATCTGATCTGGTCTAATCTGGTCTAATCTGGTCTAATATGATCTAATCTGGTCTAATATGATCTAATCTGATTTGATCTGATCTGGTCTAATCTGGTCTAATCTGATCTAATCTGATTTGTTCTGATCTGGTCTAATCTGGTCTAATCTGATCTAATCTGATCTGATCTGGTCTAATCTGGTCTAATCTGGTCTGATCTGGTCTAATCTGGTCTAATCTGGTCTGATCTGGTCTAATCTGATCTAATCTGGTCTAATCTGGTCTAATCTGATCTAATCTGATCTAATCTGATCTGATCTGGTCTAATCTGGTCTAATCTGGTCTGATCTGGTCTAATCTGGTCTAATCTGGTCTAATATGATCTAATCTGATCTAATCTGATCTAATCTGATCTGATCTGATCTAATCTGGTCTGATGAGCAGCAGCAGCAGTAACATGATGAGCAGCAGCAGCAGTAACATGGTGATGAGCAGCAGCAGCAACATGATGAGCAGCAGCAGCAGTAACATGATGAGCAGCAGCAGCAGCAGTAACATGATGAGCAGCAGCAGTAACATGATGAGCAGCAGCAGCAACGTGATGAGCAGCAGCAACGTGATGAGCAGCAGCAGCAACAACGTGATGAGCAGCAGCAGCAACAACGTGATGAGCAGCAGTAACATGATGAGCAGCAGCAGCAGCAACGTGATGAGCAGCAGTAACGTGATGAGCAGCAGCAGCAGCAACGTGATGAGCAGCAGCAACGTGATGAGCAGCAGCAGCAACGTGATGAGCAGCAGCAACGTGATGAGCAGCAGCAGCAACGTGATGAGCAGCAGCAGCAGCAACGTGATGAGCAGCAGCAACATGATGAGCAGCAGCAGCAGCAACGTGATGAGCAGCAGCAGCAGCAACGTGATGAGCAGCAGCAACGTGATGAGCAGCAGCAGCAACGTGATGAGCAGCAGCCTCTAACGTCCTGTTTGTCCGGTCGATGACTCAGTAGAAAATATTTTCCTGTGGATTTTCCTCCGTCCAGACGCCACGTGGACAAAGCGGCCAGTGTTGCTGCAGCGTAGGAGCGACAATGTCCGTCTGTGTCCTTAATTACCAGTGGGATGAATGTTAATTTACTGGCTCAACAACCTCCTTTGTGGCACTTTTATAGCTCAGAGGAGTAGATTTACATCTTAGGGACACAATGAGTTTTAGCTCGTGCTAAAAAGGGGGTGAGACAGCACCCACATTCCTGCTGCTCCCACTGAGATTGTTCTATTGTTGATGGAACACCTCTCTGCTGCTGCTGGGCTGACCTAATGATGAACTGCTGCTGCTAGTAATGCTGCTGCTGCTGCTACTAATGCTGCTGCTGCTGCTGCTGCTACTAATGCTGCTGCTGCTGGGCTGACCTAATGATGAACTGCTGCTGCTAGTAATGCTGCTGCTGCTGCTAGTAATGCTGCTGCTGCTGCTGCTAGTAATGCTGCTGCTGCTGCTAGTAATGCTGCTGCTGCTGCTGCTGCTGGGCTGACCTAATGATGAACTGCTGCTGCTAGTAATGCTGCTGCTGCTGCTAGTAATGCTGCTGCTGCTGCTACTAATGCTGCTGCTGCTGGGCTGACCTAATGATGAACTGCTGCTGCTACTAATGCTGCTGCTGCTGCTAGTAATGCTGCTGCTGCTGCTGCTGCTACTACTGCTGCTGCTGCTGCTAGTAATGCTGCTGCTGCTGCTGCTGCTGCTGCTGGGCTGACCTAATGATGAACTGCTGCTGCTAGTAATGCTGCTGCTGCTGCTAGTAATGCTGCTGCTGCTGCTACTAATGCTGCTGCTGCTGGGCTGACCTAATGATGAACTGCTGCTGCTAGTAATGCTGCTGCTGCTGCTGCTGCTGCTGCTGGGCTGACCTAATGATGAACTGCTGCTGCTAGTAATGCTGCTGCTGCTGCTAGTAATGCTGCTGCTGCTGCTGCTACTAATGCTGCTGCTGCTGGGCTGACCTAATGATGAACTGCTGCTGCTAGTAATGCTGCTGCTGCTGCTAGTAATGCTGCTGCTGCTGCTACTAATGCTGCTGCTGCTGGGCTGACCTAATGATGAACTGCTGCTGCTAGTAATGCTGCTGCTGCTGCTACTAATGCTGCTGCTGCTGCTACTAATGCTGCTGCTGCTGGGCTGACCTAATGATGAACTGCTGCTGCTACTAATGCTGCTGCTGCTGCTACTAATGCTGCTGCTGCTGGGCTGACCTAATGATGAACTGCTGCTGCTAGTAATGCTGCTGCTGCTGCTGCTGCTGCTACTAATGCTGCTGCTGCTGCTGCTGGGCTGACCTAATGATGAACTGCTGCTGCTAGTAATGCTGCTGCTGCTGCTGCTAGTAATGCTGCTGCTGCTGGGCTGACCTAATGATGAACTGCTGCTGCTAGTAATGCTGCTGCTGCTGCTGCTAGTAATGCTGCTGCTGCTGCTACTAATGCTGCTGCTGCTGGGCTGACCTAATGATGAACTGCTGCTGCTAGTAATGCTGCTGCTGCTGCTGCTGCTGGGCTGACCTAATGATGAACTGCTGCTGCTAGTAATGCTGCTGCTGCTGCTAGTAATGCTGCTGCTGCTGCTGCTACTAATGCTGCTGCTGCTGGGCTGACCTAATGATGAACTGCTGCTGCTACTAATGCTGCTGCTGCTGCTGCTGCTACTAATGCTGCTGCTGCTGGGCTGACCTAATGATGAACTGCTGCTGCTAGTAATGCTGCTGCTGCTGCTGCTGCTGGGCTGACCTAATGATGAACTGCTGCTGCTAGTAATGCTGCTGCTGCTGCTACTAATGCTGCTGCTGCTGCTACTAATGCTGCTGCTGCTGGGCTGACCTAATGATGAACTGCTGCTGCTACTAATGCTGCTGCTGCTGCTGCTACTAATGCTGCTGCTGCTGCTGCTGCTAGTAATGCTGCTGCTGCTGGGCTGACCTAATGATGAACTGCTGCTGCTAGTAATGCTGCTGCTGCTGCTGCTGCTAGTAATGCTGCTGCTGCTGCTGCTACTACTGCTGCTGCTGCTGCTGCTGGGCTGACCTAATGATGAACTGCTGCTGCTAGTAATGCTGCTGCTGCTGCTGCTGCTGCTACTACTGCTGCTGCTGCTGCTGGGCTGACCTAATGATGAACTGCTGCTGCTAGTAATGCTGCTGCTGCTGCTGCTACTACTAATGCTGCTGCTGCTGCTAGTAATGCTGCTGCTGCTGCTACAAATGCTGCTGCTGCTGCTGGTCTGACCTAATGATGAACTGCTGCTGCTAGTAATGCTGCTGCTGCTGCTACTAGCTACTACTCAGTAGTTTTCAGCTTTTTAAATGTTATAAATATGAATCAACAACAGGAACTAAAGCTCCACGATGAACCCTATCAACACATGTGTGGTCTAAAAATACTACTAATAATACTACTAATAATACTAATAATACTACTAATAATACTAATAATACTACTAATAATACTACTAATAATACTAATAATACTACTAATAATACTAATAATACTACTAATAATACTACTAATAATACTAATAATACTACTAATAATACTACTAATAATACTAATAATACTACTAATACTACTAATAATACTACTAATAATACTACTAATAATACTACTAATACTACTAATAATACTAATAATACTAATAATAATACTAATAATACTAATAACAATACTAATAATAATACTAATAATACTAATAATAATACTAATAATAAAACACATGGTCTAATAATACTACTAATACTACTACTAATACTAATACTACTAATAATACTACTACTAGTACTACTACTACTACTACTGCTACTACAGTGATGTTGCATCCATCAGCTGCAGTAGAGACATGTTGTGGTGAAGGATCCATTAATCATGGCTGTAATCAGATGACACCAGGTCACGGCCCACTTAGTGTGTTTTCCTCATTATGTTAATCTGCAGGAGAACAAGACATGTTTCTGCTCATCTCCTCCTCCTCCTCCTCCTTCTCCTCCTTCTTCTTCTCCTCCTCCTTCTCCTCCTCCTTCTCCTCCTTCTTCTTCTTCTTCTCCACCTGCTTGTTCCTTCAGATCCACCTTTTTCAGCTCTGTATCTTCAGGCTCTTCTGGTGTTTCAGCAGCAGCAGTAGCAGCAGCAGCAGCAGCAGTAGCAGCAGCAGTAGCAGCAGCAGCAGCAGCAGTAGCAGCAGCAGCAGCAGCAGCAGTAGCAGCAGCAGTAGCAGCAGCAGCAGTAGCAGCAGCAGTAACAGCAGCAGCAGTAGCAGCAGCAGCAGCAGTAGCAGCAGCAGCAGCAGCAGCAGCAGTAGCAGCAGCAGCAGCAGCAGCAGCAGCATCAACAGTTTTCTCCTGGTGGAGTTTGTGGTTGTGGTTGTGTGCTGCTGTTGTGCTGTAATGACCTTTAGTGGCAGCAGCAGTAACAGCAGCAGCAGTAACAGCAGCAGCAGTAGCAGCAGCAGCAGTAACAGTAACAGCAGCAGCAGCAGCAGTAGCAGCAGCAGCAGCAGCATCAACAGTTTTCTCCTGGTGGAGTTTGTGGTTGTGGTTGTGTGCTGCTGTTGTGCTGTAATGACCTTTAGTGGCAGCAGCAGTAACAGCAGCAGCAGTAACAGCAGTAACAGCAGCAGCAGCAGTAGCAGCAGCAGCAGCAGTAGCAGCAGCAGTAGCAGCAGCAGCAGCAGTAGCAGCAGCAGTAACAGCAGCAGTAGCAGCAGCAGCAGCAGTAGCAGCAGCAGCAGCAGCATCAACAGTTTTCTCCTGGTGGAGTTTGTGGTTGTGGTTGTGTGCTGCTGTTGTGCTGTAATGACCTTTAGTGGCAGCAGCAGTAGCAGCAGCAGCAGCAGCAGCAGTAGCAGCAGTAACAGCAGCAGCAGCAGTAGCAGCAGCAGCAGTAGCAGCAGCAGTAGCAGCAGCAGCAGCAGCAGCAGCAGCAGTAACAGCAGCAGCATCAACAGTTTTCTCCTGATGGAGTTTGTGGTTGTGGTTGTGTGCTGCTGTTGTGCTGTAATGACCTTTAGTGGCAGCAGCATTGTAACATAATGAGGACGTGTCAGTCAGTGATGAGACGAGGCCCAGAACTAGAGCATCGACCACGAGAGCTGAGAGAGACTCACACATCCATACACCTCCTCATACACCTCCTCATACACCTCCTCATACACCTCCTCATACACCTCCTCATACACCTCCTCATACACCTCCTCATACACCTCCTCATACACATCCATACACCTCCTCATACACCTCCATACACCTCCTCATACACCTCCATACACCTCCTCATACACCTCCTCATACACCTCCTGCTGCTCCTCATACACCTCCTCATACACCTCCTCATACACATCCATACACCTCCTCATACACCTCCTCATACACCTCCTCATACACATCCATACACCTCCTCATACACCTCCTCATACACCTCCTCATACACCTCCTGCTGCTCCTCAAACACCTCCTCATACACCTCCTCATACACATCCATACACGTCCTCATACACCTCCTGCTGCTCCTCCTGTTCCTCCTCCTCCTCCTC
>CM060470.1:365000-380000 GCA_030544235.1 Lepturacanthus savala | reverse complement strand
CTCTTTATTGACCATAAACTCTGGATTTCTCCTGAAACAACAAAAGGCCGAGCAGCTTTTACAGAACATGAGGCAGCAGCAGCCTGTATAGAATCCAATGAAAATGATAATGGAGGAAACAATGGCCCGAGGCGCCGCCGCCGCTCCTTTATTAGCGGTAAGCAGCGCTGTTAGCCGCCTGCATAAATATTTGGGGTAAATACACACTACATCATTTTTTCTTCACACTTGGATTGCATTATGATTTCCATGCAGACTCAGGTGATCCGGGGTCAGGGACTAAATTAAGTGGGTCCTGGCGGCAGCTGCAGCGTTTCTGCTGCTCTCTTTAACCACGCTTGGCTGCTTAAAGCTATCAAAGCCGCGCCTGTACATGCATCATAAAAAACACGCTTTAAAACGCCTTTTAAAACGCTGTTGACCCCGAAAATTAGAAAGGGAAACGCGCAACTTCTTTGCATGGCAATTATTATTTCACCCGAAATAGAGGAGGACGGACGAGGAGATTTATTTATGGACGAGGCGGCTCGTTTATGGCGACGGGGCGTGATGACATCACAACCGTAAAAGCGGTCGGCGGGGGTCAGGGGTCGCGAGTCGAGCAGGTTTTTCAACGTCTTTGTGTTTGCATGAAAATATAAAAGATGAGAGAGAGAGAGAGAGAGAGAGAGAGGAGGCAGCGAATCTATGATGCTGCTGCTGATGCTTTTATTCTGAAAATCTGGACTTTTTCTTCTTAAAAATGACTCAAATCCATTAATCAATTATCAAAATAGTCTCATTAATGTAAAAGTTGCAAACTAATCAATAAATAAACAAATTTACATCTTTTTGGTACAATTAATCTGATATTAATTGGAATTATCTTGATTTAGGTCAATTTTGAGACGTTAATTTCACGTTAAAATGTTAAAATTAAATTCCACAAACTGACCACTAGGTGTCGCCACAAACTACACACTGTCCCTTTAAATATATATATATATATATATATATATATATATATATATATATATATATATATATATATATCAGGAATCCACTCGGATTTTCTTCCTGTTAAAAACAAACAACACAAATGTTATAGTTTAGAATTAGTTTGTAGTTTTAATATAAATGTTCTGTTAAATAAAGATGTTGCTGTTAAATTGTTGTTGTCAGAGACGATAATTAATTAATTTAACTCCAGGATCATGTAGATGTAAAATTAAAAGATGATTTAAAACGTTTCTCATGACTCACTCAACATATTCAATCATTTTATAATTTGTTATTATTCAGATTTAATTGAATTTTTATTGTCCTGAAATTCACTTTGTTACTAATGTGTAATTTATTTAAGTTTGATTTTGACAGAACTTTTGATGTAATCATTAATATTTAATATAATCCTTAACATGTAAATTAATCCCAAAATTTAGACCAGTGAGACAAGAGGAGCTTGTTTATTTGGAGCCAAATCATTGAATCTCTCCTCTTATGTGTGTGTGTGTGTGTGTGTGTGTGTGTGTGTGTGTGTGTGTGTGTGTGTGTGTGTGTGTGTGTGTGTGTGTATTATTCTATTATTCTATTTCCAGCAGTTTGTCCGAACTGCACTGAGGTTGTTATGATAATTCAGCTCAATTATAATAATAATCTGTTGTATATTCATTAGCCTTTTAATTGGTTAACTCTGGGGACCAGCGGCAAATTCAGTCAGTCAAATACACTAATGACACACACACTCTCTCTCTCTCACACACACACACACATACACACACACACTCTCACACACTCTCTCTCTCTCTCTCTCTCTCTCTCTCACACACACACACACACACACACACACACACACTCACACTCTTTGCTGCAGTAACCTCTCACTGAACTTCTGCAGATTCAGTTGAGACCAGAGCAGCTTTAACTGAAAATATTCAGCTTTAGAAACGAAAATGTGCAGCTTTATAACAGTAAATGTGCAGCTTTATAACAGTAAATGTGCAGCTTTATAACAGTAAATGTGCAGCTTTATAACAGTAAATGTGCAGCTTTATAACAGTAATTGTGCAGCTTTATAACAGTAAATGTGCAGCTTTATAACAGTAAATGTGCAGCTTTATAACAGTAAATGTGCAGCTTTATAACAGTAAATGTGCAGCTTTATAACAGTAAATGTGCAGCTTTATAACAGTAAATGTGCAGCTTTATAACAGTAAATGTGCAGCTTTATAACAGTAAATGTGCAGCTTTATAACAGTAAATGTGCAGCTTTATAACTGTAAATGTGCAGCTTTATAACAGTAATTGTGCAGCTTTATAACAGTAAATGTGCAGCTTTATAACAGTAAATGTGCAGCTTTATAACAGTAAATGTGCAGCTTTATAACAGTAAATGTGCAGCTTTATGACAGTAAATGTGCAGCTTTATAACAGTAAATGTGCAGCTTTATAACAGTAAATGTGCAGCTTTATAACAGTAAATGTTCAGCTTTATAACAGTAAATGTGCAGCTTTATAACAGTAATTGTGCAGCTTTATAACAGTAAATGTGCAGCTTTATAACAGTAATTGTGCTTCTTTATAACAGTAATTGTGCAGCTTTATAACAGTAAATGTGCAGCTGTATAACAGTAAATGTGCAGCTTTATAACAGTAATTGTGCTTCTTTATAACAGTAAATGTGCAGCTTTATAACAGTAAATGTGCAGCTTTATAACAGTAAATGTGCAGCTTTATAACAGTAAATGTGCAGCTGTATAACAGTAAATGTGCAGCTTTATAACAGTAAATGTGCAGCTTTATAACAGTAAATGTGCTTCTTTATAACAGTAAATGTGCAGCTTTATAACAGTAAATGTGCAGCTTTATAACAGTAAATGTGCAGCTTTATAACAGTAATTGTGCTTCTTTATAACAGTAAATGTGCAGCTTTATAACAGTAAATGTGCAGCTTTATAACAGTAAATGTGCAGCTTTATAACAGTAAATGTGCAGCTTTATAACAGTAAATGTGCAGCTTTATAACAGTAAATGTGCAGCTTTATAACAGTAAATGTGCAGCTTTATAACAGTAAATGTGCAGCTTTATAACAGTAAATGTGCAGCTTTATAACTGTAAATGTGCAGCTTTATAACAGTAAATGTGCAGCTTTATAACAGTAAATGTGCAGCTTTATAACAGTAAATGTGCAGCTTTATAACAGTAATTGTGCAGCTTTATAACTGTAAATGTGCAGCTTTATAACAGTAAATGTGCAGCTTTATAACAGTAAATGTGCAGCTTTATAACAGTAAATGTGCAGCTTTATAACTGTAAATGTGCAGCTTTATAACAGTAAATGTGCAGCTTTATAACAGTAATTGTGCAGCTTTATAACAGTAAATGTGCAGCTTTATAACAGTAAATGTGCAGCTTTATAACAGTAATTGTGCTTCTTTTTACCAGACGACCTGCAGCCATTGTCCTGACATCTCGGGGTGGGACCTGTGCCATGTGCAGATCATCGTCCATGTGATAGTCGGACAGATCGTGGGTCAGCGGCGAGGGACTCGGAGGGAAATGTTCAATCGTTGTTTGAGGCCGTGCTGGAGCCTCCTCTCCAGCCGCCGATTCATCGTCTCTACCCACAGCTGCCGGCCTTCCACAGGGAGGGAGCTGTGTTATGGCTGGGTTAATTTACTGATTAATATCCAGCCACCGGATCCAGCTTTTCCCCAGATGGCCAATTAAAAAACTACAACTGGCAGCCTGGCAGCAGGTCGCCGTCGGCCCAGGGCTGGAGGCTCAGGGCTGGAGGCTGTAACAGACGGAGGCGTCCTGACGGCGGCGTCCTGTTTGGGCCGAACACGACGACGTCTCCCGCTCTGAATCTGAATGTGTGGCTCTGACGATCTGCAGGAGAAGGAGGTGAAGCACAGAGATCTGCTGCTGCAGAGAAACTACTCAGCACTTTACTGCTGGAAAGTAGGAATATGACTAAAATACTCAGACGCAGACGTATTATTTAAAAAAAGTAAAAGTACTGATTATATAGACAGAAAATGTTTTCTGTTATAAAGTAGAAATATTTGAGTAAAAGTAGTTATATTATAAAAATCTGAAATATTAGATAAAAAGTCAACATTATGATAACAGTCAAAATTATAGTATAAAAACCTGAATATGAAAAAAGACAAAATAATGTTTCTGCTAATCTAATATTCTACTGAATATAAAAGATTTATATAAGATTTATATAAGATTTATATAAGATTTAACTGTTTGCTGTATATTATTCTGTATCACAATATTTCAGATGGAAAATATAAAAAAGTAAAAATTATTATATACAAATTTAAAATATTAAATAAAAAGTCAAAATTATATTATAAAAAATAATAAAATATTAGATAAAAGCAACAAACTAAAAATATTAATTATTAAAAATATCAAATTTCAATAAAGGTTGAAATTATTTTATAAAAATCTAAAATATTAGATAAAAACTCAACATTATGATAAAAAGTCAATGATTTTTATCAAATTGACTAAGATCAAGAAAAATATTTTATCTGCCGATGGATATGAAGATAATTCTACTCAGTATTGGAGTAATTCACCCACAAATCAGGTATTTTCACCTGATAATATTCCATTTTTTCATCCTATATCACAATATTTCAGCTGGAAAATATCTCGAGTTTAAATTCTGGTGATTTTCTGGGGTAATAAATAAAAGAGCTTCACATGAAATGACATTTCTAACGTGTATAATATGTGAATCCAGACTGCAATAAGAGGATTTCCTGCCCTGAACCTGAATATTACAGGTCTGTCATATAATCCAGCAACGAGTCGTGTTAATTTCACTATAATAACCTCACATTATTGCAGCTAAATTTAGACGGAGGCCATTGGAATACAAGTCTCATCGTGATACTGACACAAACCTTATAAATGGGCTCAGGTCACCATGGAAACACAGTAAATAGAATGGTGAGAGGTAATTAATAAGAGAATCAGCAGCAGCAGCAGAATTTAATCCAAACAGTTGTACTTCTACCAGGTCACATCCACCATCAGCTCTGTTCAAAGAGAAAAAGGCCACTAACGGAGTTGATGGCCCGTTTCATGATGTAATTGCCTCTTTAACTTCCTTGTTCTGAGCGATCGCTCTTTAAACTCCAGCTGCAGGTGATATATGTAGAGGTAAGGGGGCGGAGCCTCAGGCGGAGGAGGAGGAAGTAGCTGCAGTCTCTGGATCAGCTTTAACCGGCAGCTACATGCAAATATATATACTTTAAACCTGTTGCTGAGCCGGGAAGGGGGCGGGGCTTAAACAGGGAGCATCAGAAACAGGGAGGGGCTTAAACAGGGAGAGTCAGAAACAGGGAGGGGCTTAAACAGGGAGAGTCAGAAACAGGGAGGAGGCTTAAACAGGGAGAGTCAGAAACAGGGAGGAGGCTTAAACAGGGAGAGTCAGAAACAGGGAGGGGCTTAAACAGGGAGAGTCAGAAACAGGGCGGGGCTTAAACAGGGAGCATCAGAAACAGGGAGGGACTTAAACAGGGAGAGTCAGAAACAGGGAGGGGCTTAAACAGGGAGCGTAAGAAACAGGGCGGGGCTTAAACAGGGAGAGTCAGAAACAGGGAGGAGCTTAAACAGGGAGAGTCAGAAATAGGGAGGAGCTTAAACAGGGAGAGTCAGAAACAGGGCGGGGCTTAAACAGGGAGGGGCTTAAACTGCGGGGTTCAAATGAGGCAGGAAAGAAGAAAAACAGGAAATGAGGTCTGGTCAAAAAGGTAAACTGGAAACAAGGTGGGGCTTAAATAGGGTTATCCTGACATTGTTATCTAGATGTCGTTTTCTAGATGCTGTTATCTAGATGCTGTTATCCAGATGCTGTTATCTAGATGCTGTTATCTAGATGTCGTTATCTAGATGCTGTTATCTAGACGCTCTTATCTAGACACTGTTATCCAGATGCCATTATTTAGGCACCGTAATTTATCCTGACGCCGTGGACACGCTGTCTTTTTGTTGTGGTTCTCTAGACGCCATTATCTAGATACTGTTCTTCCATCACTGAAGATCAGACACATAGTCAGACACTCTTTGCAGGAGAAGGAGCAGCAGGAGGAGGTACAGGAGGAGGAGGAGGAGCAGGAGGAGGAGCAGCAGGAGGAGGTACAGGAGGAGGAGGAGCAGGAGGAGGAGGAGGAGCAGGAGGAGCCTTTAAGCCGCCGCCCCTGGTGTCACGGCAGGAGGAGCAGGAGGAGCTGGATGTGATTACCTGCCTACATCCTGCCCCCTGACCTTTGACCCCTACACAGAATCAAAGTAAACATGGCTGCTGCTCACTGCCTCTGAAGATGATGTGAGAACCCGACACGCTGACCCGCCTCCTTTCATTTCCCTCTTCATAAAGATCCAGAAAATGAAAAAAAATAAAAGAAGAGGACGCGACGGCGAAGACGACGGCGAAGACGGCGGCGTGGTTGTGGAAGTTCGCTGCTTATTGAAGGGTCAGTGGGAGGATCACAGCGAGAAGGTCACACAAGAACCTGAATTCACCTGATGTAATGGAGGACCAGGGGTCAGACCAGGGGTCAGACCAGGGGTCAGACCAGGGGTCAGACCAGGGGTCAGACCAGGGGTCAGACCAGGGGTCAGAAGAGAACAGCAGAAAAACAAAGACCACCGCCACATCCTGCAGAAACATAACTCACTACACTGGTAGAGCTTTAGTGAGTTCTTCTATTAATACTCAGTGGATAAATAATATCAGATAGCAGCAGAGGATCCACAAACCACAACTACAACAAATAAAATACTTAGACAATACAAACCACAATTACAAAATCCCAGTTCTTCAGTTCTTCAGGACAACTTTGGTCCAGTCTGGAATAAAATCCACGTCAGGATTTAAAGATGTTCAGCTGCAGAACAAAAACCAGCTAAACTGATCTCATCAAGTCTGAATATGAGTCAGTGAAGGTTTAATACCAGAGAAACTGGACTGGATTATTGAATGTGTATAAATATGTGTGTGTGTGTGCGTGTGTGTGTGTGTGTGTGTGTGTGCGTGTGTGTGTGTGTGTGTGTTTTACATTGTGCTGAGTCCAACCAGACACAGTGAATTATCACCAGCTATAAACTCTATCACTTATATTCCTGCATCTGTGACTGAATTGTCCCTAAATCAAAACATGAAATAACTAGAAATAGAAGTGAACAGCGGCAGCTTCCAGATCCACCACAGAGACGCAGTGAAGGTTTAATTAAGTGAACAGCCGGATGTATGAGGAGCTGCCATATCACACACACTCACACACACTCACACACATTATTCCCTTTATGTAATTAGAGCAATTGGCCATGAAGTGAAGAGGCTCCATCTCCATCCAGCAGCAGATCAAACTCAGGGTTTTTTTGTTGTTGTTTTTTTTCGACGCAGCGTGAATCTTTTTTTTTTTAAGAAAAGCTTCGACCTTAACGTGCGACATAAATAGTTTTTATAGCGAACGAGCTTGTCACGTTCAAATCATTAGGAGTAATTAACGGCTTCTCTGATAATTCACCTGAGTGCTTTATGTCCACTTATTCAGCTGTAAATTAGCTGCAGGACGACGGCAGCTCTTGTCATTTCAGAACAGGGACTTCAGCCTGAGCTCAGTGAATATATATAAAATATTAAATATATAAATATATATAGAATGAAACAACAGCAGATAATGTCAGGAACCACATCACAGTTGATTTACACAATAAAAAGTAAATGTATTTATAGAAATGAATGAAACAAGCAGCAACATCTTTTATGAATTATCCCCAAAAATACCTCAGTGACCAGTGGTTGAAGTAGATTAAATGTGAGTCTTCAGTTAGTTCTAAGCAGAGAAGTGATGTTCCTATGGTTGCTATGGTGGTTGCTATGGACTCTACTACGACTGTTAATTAAGTTTATTATAAAGATGTTTTATGGAGAGAACGTTAAAGTCTGGAAAGATCCAGTTTGTGTTGAATCCAGATTTATAATAATAGAATAATAGAAGAGAAGCTGGAACCAGAGAATTTAAACCACTCAAATCCATCAATTTAATATTTTTAGTATTTCTTTTAATATTTTTTGTATTTTTAGTATAGAAACCAGAACCAGTATCTGTCCCTGTTATGGGGTCTGGGTGAGGTTGGTGAGGTGGGGTCTAGATCCTGGTCCTGGACTCTGAGATCCTGGTGGGGGGTCAGGGTAGATCCTGGTCCTGGACTCTGAGATCCTGTGGGTGTTTGGGGGGTCAGGGTAGATCCTGGTCCTGGACTCTGAGATCCTGGTGGGGGGTCAGGGTAGATCCTGGTCCTGGATGTTTTTATTGTGGGTAATGTGAGTCCAGGACCAGACTATTCCCTGGAGATGTGTCCCCCCAGCAGCAGCAGGACTGGGACCAGCTCCCAGACCTTAATAAACAGGATAAATAGCAACGTCCTGGGTTTAAAGACAGTAAATAACAGCAGCTGATGACACGTTTAATGAAAACAGCCTTTTATTCAGGTTTATATTATATCGTTTTACTTCCAGAAACATCTGAATGTTATAGGAATGTTTGATTTTTATTCCTGGGAACGTTTATTAAATATTTCTGATAATGTTCCATGAATGGAAAGTTTGCATGACTTAAAATTAACACAGTTTAACACAGTGTTTAACTCCTAGAGGGCACTTTAACACCTGTTTTAGCTCCTAGAGGGCACTTTAACACAGTGTTTAGCTCCTAGAGGGCACTTTAACACCTGTTTTAAATCCTAGAGGGCACTTTAACACCTGTTTTAAATCCTAGAGGGCACTTTAACACCTGTTTTAGCTCCTAGAGGGCACTTTAACACCTGTTTTAGCTCCTAGAGGGCACTTTAACACCTGTTTTAACTCCTAGAGGGCACTTTAACACCTGTTTTAAATCCTAGAGGGCACTTTAACACCTGTTTTAAATCCTAGAGGGCACTTTAACACCTGTTTTAGCTCCTAGAGGGCACTTTAACAGTGTTTAGCTCCTAGAGGGCACTTTAACACCTGTTTTGGCTCCTAGCGGGCACTTTAACACCTGTTTTAGCTCCTAGAGGGCACTTTAACAGTGTTTAACTCCTAGAGGGCACTTTAACACAGTGTTTAGCTCCTAGAGGGCACTTTAACACCTGTTTTAGCTCCTAGAGGGCACTTTAACACCTGTTTTAAATCCTAGAGGGCACTTTAACACCTGTTTTGGCTCCTAGAGGGCACTTTAACACCTGTTTTAGCTCCTAGAGGGCACTTTAACACCTGTTTTAACTCCTAGAGAGCACTTTAACACCTGTTTTAGCTCCTAGAGGGCACTTTAACACCTGTTTTGGCTCCTAGAGGGCACTTTAACACCTGTTTTGGCTCCTAGAGGGCACTTTAACACCTGTTTTAACTCCTAGAGGGCACTTTAACACCTGTTTTAAATCCTAGAGGGCACTTTAACACAGTGTTTAGCTCCTAGAGGGCACTTTAACACCTGTTTTAAATCCTAGAGGGCACTTTAACACCTGTTTTAGCTCATAGAGGGCACTTTAACACCTGTTTTGGCTCCTTGAGGGCACTTTAACACCTGTTTTAACTCCTAGAGGGCACTTTAACACCTGTTTTAGCTCCTAGAGGGCACTTTAACACCTGTTTTGGCTCCTAGAGGGCACTTTAACACCTGTTTTAACTCCTAGAGGGCACTTTAACACCTGTTTTAGCTCCTAGAGGGCACTTTAACACCTGTTTTGGCTCCTTGAGGGCACTTTAACACCTGTTTTAACTCCTAGAGGGCACTTTAACACCTGTTTTGGCTCCTAGAGGGCACTTTAACACCTGTTTTAAATCCTAGAGGGCACTTTAACACAGTGTTTAACTCCTAGAGGGCACTTTAACACCTGTTTTAAATCCTAGAGGGCACTTTAACACCTGTTTTAGCTCCTAGAGGGCACTTTAACACAGTGTTTAGCTCCTAGAGGGCACTTTAACACCTGTTTTGGCTCCTAGAGGGCACTTTAACACAGTGTTTAGCTCCTAGAGGGCACTTTAACACCTGTTTTAAATCCTAGAGGGCACTTTAACACCTGTTTTGGCTCCTAGAGGGCACTTTAACACCTGTTTTGGCTCCTTGAGGGCACTTTAACACCTGTTTTAACTCCTAGAGGGCACTTTAACACCTGTTTTAAATCCTAGAGGGCACTTTAACACCTGTTTTAACTCCTAGAGGGCACTTTAACACCTGTTTTAACTCCTAGAGGGCACTTTAACAGTGTTTAACTCCTTGAGGGCACTTTAACACCTGTTTTGGCTCCTTGAGGGCACTTTAACACCTGTTTTGGCTCCTTGAGGGCACTTTAACACCTGTTTTGGCTCCTAGAGGGCACTTTAACACCTGTTTTAACTCCTAGAGGGCACTTTAACACCTGTTTTAAATCCTAGAGGGCACTTTAACACCTGTTTTGGCTCCTAGAGGGCACTTTAACACCTGTTTTAGCTCCTAGAGGCACTTTAACACAGTGTTTAACTCCTAGAGGGCACTTTAACACCTGTTTTGGCTCCTAGAGGGCACTTTAACACAGTGTTTAACTCCTAGAGGGCACTTTAACACCTGTTTTGGCTCCCTTTGGCTCCTCGTCCAATCAGCAGCGGCGGGATGACACGGGGCAGATAATGAAGAAGTTAATAAGAGGGATGGTCCTGTGGAACCGCCCAGATCCCAGGATTTTAATCTGTCATAAATAATCCGCCATCATTGGGAGGTGGCGTGTCGTAATGGCGAGTGAAATATGGCGGCGTGATGGGTCCGATAAATTCCTGGTTCTCCTGCGGCTCCCTGAGGCCACGACAATCTGCAGCTGTAGAGTCAGGAAGCTGCCTCATAAAACCTAAATGGCTGCTAATTAGCCAGGCCTTCCCTCTCACACTTACTATTTCTATTGACATTTTCAGCGCCCCCCCCCCCTCCTCCTCCCCCCCCCCCCCCTCCTCCCCCCCCCCCCCCCCCCCCTCCTCCTCCTCCTCCCCCCCCCTCCTCCCCCCCCCCCCCCCCCCCCCCCCCCCCCCCCCTCCATAAGTCAGAGAACTCCCAGGATTCCCGGCTGTTAAAGGGAAGTTCCACCTCGTTGTTAATGAATATTTCTTTTGTCTCAGACACAAACATATTCATCAGCTTCTAAATGAACAGTTGCTGTTGATGATGTTATAATCAATATGCACAGTAGTAGTATTAGTCAGTATTAATTAATATTACTAATTATTAGTCATTATTAGTCAGTATTAATCAATATTAGTAATCATCCACATCAATTCATAAGCTAAGGTATATATATATATATATATATATATATATATATATATATATAATTATAATTAAGTTAAGGTATGTATATATGTATGTATGTAAATGTATATATAAAATACATTTATACACTAACATGTTAAGAGAGTTATAAACTAGAAAAATATCCCTTTAATTTCCATTTAGAACAGATAAAAATTAGATTAATTATTGATTATTGATCATCTATAACTGATATTATACATTAATAGTGATTATTGATCATCTATAACTGATATTATACATTAATAGTGATTATTGATCATCTATAACTGATATTATACATTAATAGTGATTATTGATCATCTATAACTGATATTATACATTAATAGTGATTATTGATCATCTATAACTGATATTATACATTAATAGTGATTATTGATCATCTATAACTGATATTAATCATTAATAGTGATTATTGATCATCTATAACTGATATTATACATTAATAGTGATTATTGATCATCTATAACTGATATTATACATTAATAGTGATTATTGATCATCTATAACTGATATTATACATTAATAGTGATTATTGATCATCTATAACTGATATTATACATTAATAGTGATTATTGATCATCTATAACTGATATTAATCATTAATAGTGATTATTGATCATCTATAACTGATATTATACATTAATAGTGATTATTGATCATCTATAACTGATAATAATCATTACTCAGTGTGAGTTGTCAGTGTTTTATCAGCAGCATGTTCCTGTGGACCAGGTCTATATATATATATATAATATATATATATCTCCCAGTATATAAATATATAATGTGTAGAGGTGTGTTTGCTGCTTCTTATTAATAAAGGCCTAATTCGTGGTTGGCAGCAGCGGCTTGTTGAACATATGCTGGGAGCTGGGCTAAGCCTCCTGGCTCAGAGTCAAGTATTCGCACCAACTGCAGTCCTTACGCTACCTGACAGAGGAGCAGCTTTATTCCCCCGGCGGCGGGGGGCACAAATGGAGAAATATTATTGAAATGATTATCTGCATCAAGGCTCAGATTTGGGCTGACATTTCGCCGGCTCTGCGTAATCCGAGGGGTTGTCTAGGATGAGGGCGGCGAGGGGGTTTTGCCGCTAAGCCTTGGCGGGATGATTAATGAAGCCAGGACGCCGGGTGGACCCGGTACCAGACCCGGGGGCCGGGACCCGCATATCAAGTCGGCCTCTGATGCCGGAGTCTGTGGGAGAGAGAGAGACGATGATCCTCCCCACGCTAACGCTGCTAACGCCGCCGCTAACGCCCGCCGCCGCTACCTGCAGCAAAGCCTCGCCAGATCCAGGCTTAGACACACCTGGCACCGCACGAGAGTGTGTGTGTGTGTGTGTGTGTGTGTGTGTGTTAGTAGGACATGAAACTAGAGATGAAACATTCTTAGAACATTATGGGAGAGTCATCAAATATTAGAGCTGCAACGATTAGTCGATTAATCGATTTGTTTCCATTAATCGATCAATGAATTTGAGTCATTTTTAATCTCAGGACCAACTGTTTATTCTAGATATTGATTTATAAACCATCCAATCAAATCTCTTAGACTCCACAAACTACAGGATTTGAAACTAATTATGAGTTAAGTTCTATCTTGAATCTATAATTCATAAAACTGCAACGATTAATCAATTAATCAGTCAGATTATTGATTAGAAATCTTTAATTTTAAACTTTAAATTCTAAAAGAATCTGACACATTTTACAGGTTGATCAAGTTAGTTTGATGTAGAACTGATGTTTAAATGGTCAAAGGAAAAATACTGAAAATAAAAATGTAAAATACAAATTAATAAACTGTTAAACTACTAAAAATACTAAAATGATTAAAAAAAATACAAAGAAATACTAAGATTATAAAAAATATTTAACAAAAATATTAAAAATATTAAAAATATTTTAAAAATAATACAAAAGATTCAGGTTTAGACACAATCAGCTGACACCACATGAGTGTGTGTGTGTGTGTGTGTGTGTGTGTGTGTGTGTGTGTGTGTGTGTGTGTGTGTGTGTGTGTGTGTGTGTGTGTGTGTGTGTGTGCTCTAATCATCAAATATTAGAGCTGCATTATTTTATGTATTATTGATTTGTCACCACTAATCAATTTAATGATTAATACAAATGGTACAAATAAAAAAATTAACTCTTAAACTACTAAAAGTAAAAAAATATTAAAATTATCAAAAATATTTTTTAAAAATATACAAAACACTAAATATATTAATGATCAGAGTCATTGATTAATTATTAAATATAATTAGTAAATGTGTAAATTCTCTGGTTCCAGCTTCTCTTCTCTGATTATTTCCTGTTTCTTTAGTCTCTATAATAATAAACTGATGATCTTTGGACAGAAAAAGACATTTTATGTTGAATCTTCATGTTTTTGATCCACATTTAAACATTTTATGGTGAATTAATGTTAATAATTAAACCTGGAAGAAGAATTTCAGGATAATTTGTGTTTATGGAAAAATGATTTATTCAAACATGAATCTTTGAAATGATCCAGCATCGTCTCCTCTGATTGGTGATTAATGATTGATTGATGATTGATTGATGATTAATGATTGATTGATGATTGATGATTGATTGATGATTAATGATTGATTGATGATTGATGATTGATTGATGATTAATGATTGGTGATTGATTGATGATTGATGTTTGAATGATGATTGATGATTGGTGATTGATGATTGATTGATGATTAATGATTGATGACTGATTGATGATTGATTGATGATTGATTAATGATTGAGGACTGACTGATGATTGGTGATTGATTGATGACTGATTAATGATTGATGATTGATTGATGATTGGTGATTGATTGATGACTGATGACTGATAGACGGCATCTTTTCAGGATTCATCCTGACCCAGAGAAACTAGAATAAAGCAGCAGCAGCAGCAGCAGTAGTAACAGCAGCAGCAGCAGCAGTAACAGCAGCAGCAGCAGTAGCAGCAGCAGCAGTAGTAACAGCAGCAGCAGCAGTAGCAGCAGCAGCAGTAGTAACAGCAGCAGCAGTAACAGCAGCAGCAGCAGTAACAGCAGCAGCAGTAACAGCAGCAGCAGCAGCAGTAACAGCAGCAGCAGTAGTAACAGCAGCAGCAGTAACAGCAGCAGCAGCAGTAACAGCAGCAGCAGTAACAGCAGCAGCAGCAGCAGCAGCAGCAGCAGCAGTAGCAGCAGCAGCAGTAGTAACAGCAGCAGCAGTAACAGCAGCAGCAGCAGTAACAGCAGCAGCAGTAACAGCAGCAGCAGCAGCAGCAGCAGCAGCAGCAGTAGCAGCAGCAGCAGTAGTAACAGCAGCAGCAGTAACAGCAGCAGCAGTAACAGCAGCAGCAGCAGTAACAGCAGCAGCAGCAGTAACAGCAGCAGCAGTAACAGCAGCAGCAGTAACAGCAGCAGCAGCAGTAACAGCAGCAGCAGCAGCAGTAACAGCAGCAGCAGTAGTAACAGCAGCAGCAGTAACAGCAGCAGCAGTAACAGCAGCAGCAGCAGCAGCAGCAGCAGTAACAGCAGCAGCAGCAGCAGTAACAGCAGCAGCAGCAGCAGCAGTAACAGCAGCAGCAGCAGCAACTAATTCCATGAGTCTTTAATCATCTGCTGGATGATTAGTCAGAGACAAAGTCTCTTTGTTAAAATTCTCCT